>CABHPQ010001177.1:25520-67192 GCA_902168405.1 Peromyscus aztecus
ATCTATCTATCTATCTATCTATCTATCTATCTATCTATCTATCTATCTATAATTATATGTCTAGTATTATATAATATATATATTCCATACTGCTATTCCATACTGCTATTGATAATCATCCTGAGCAGAGCAGATGGAAGCTGGGCAGCTTTAGAAAAGGCTTCTGGTTGAGCCAGACTTGCTTGATCGGCAGACCTTTAGCCTAGGAGACAGTCAAGACACAGAAGAGAGCAAGAGAAAGGACTTTTGGTTTCAACGTCTCAGCTTCTCTGCCTCTGCATTGTCACCTAATGTTTGGGCTGCAGCCTTATCCCAGCATTCAGACGGGCTGGTTTGATAGCACATCCGTGGTTCCTTAGCCAGCTCTTACAGGGTACCTGCTTCTTGAAAAGCCTGTGCTCACTGCCTGTTATGTGTCGAGCATCTCCATCATAGAGCTTTACTGAACAATAGAATTCCACCTATTCCCCCACCCTCAGTCCAAAAATTGACTTTCCCACTTTTTTTTTAAATTTATTTTTATTTTACATGCATTGGTGTTTTGCTTGCATGTATGTCTGTGTGAGGGTGTCAGGTGCCCTAGAACTGAAGTTACAGATGGTTGTGAGCTGCCATGTGGTTGCTTGGAATTGAACCCAGGTCCTCTGGAAGAATAGTCACTGCTCCTAACTGCTAAGCTATCTCTCCAGCCCTGGCTTTCCCACTTTTGATTCTTGGTTTGTGACAATCTTTTGGTTGTATTTCAACACATAATTTCCTGCTAAAGGAAGTGTCTTGAGAAAGGAGCATGATGTGCTAGCTAATTTTATGTGTGACCTGAGAGTTGTAAGCTGAAATAAACCCTTTCTTTCCCATGCTTTTGGTCATGGTCTTTTATCACAGCAATAGAAACCCTAACTAAGACACATACCAAGTTTGAGAACTAGAGTGTCTAGAAGATAGAGAGCCTGGGATAGTGGAAACTGTGGCCCTGACTAGTGCTGGGCTTCAGAATCTTCTTCGGAGCAGGCTTTACCTAATAGTGAGCTTAGCCCGGTACAAGAAGTCAGTGAACCAGGGCTTTAAAACTACCCTTTCTGCTTCTCCATATGGGCCTTGAGAAGTGTGACTCAACTCCTAGGTTTGGTAGGGAGGGACCTTGTGGCTTCAGAAAAGGACAGACAAGTTCTGATCCATGCTTGATCTGTAGATCTTTAATCGACGCCTTCCAAAACATTGGTGAGTCCTCTACTCCCCAAAGTGAACCACCAGCCCTCAAACACTGGGCTGTTCCCATATTTCCCATCGGTTCTAGAGCTTCACCAAGTGCTGCTGCGTATTTGGTAAAGAAGCCTGGTGAGAAGGTGCTGTGAAGCTGGAAGATTGGAGGTGCTTTGTCAGGACATCCAGGACGTTTTCCAGTCTTCCCTTTTGACAACAAAAACCACAGATAGGGAACTATGCATAAGCGAGCCAAATCATGTGATTGTTGGCTAGCCAGGAATATGAATGTTGCTTGTGTTAAATCTTAGTAAGACTTGACAGCATGGGTAGCTTCTTTCTTTTCTTTTCTTTTCTTTTCTTTTCTTTTCTTTTCTTTTCTTTCCTCTTCTTTTCTTTTCGTTTCGTTTCGTTTCTTTTCGTTTCTTCTCTCTCTCTCTCTCTCTCTCTCTCTCTCTCTCTCTCTCTCTCTTTCTCTCTCTCCCTCTCCCTCCTTTCCTTCCTTCTTCCTTCCTTCCTTCCTTCCTTCCTTCCTTCCTTCCTTCCTTCCTTCCTTCCTTCCTTCCTTTTTTTCTGGCGAGTTCTTACAAACTTCAATCAAAGCAGTAGAATAGTCTGTCCCTCTACAACCCGAACTTAGTTTAGTGTTTACAACTGTGGAGAAGGAACTGGGGGAAAAACAGAGTCAACAGGGATGGAATTATTTATGTCTCTCAATCCCCAGTTCTAGAAAACAGATGAGTCCATGTGCTACAGTATGAGCAAGTACTGCCATTTCCTCTTTCGAAGGCTAGAAACCAGAGTGTTGAATGAAGGAAAGGAATTTATAATATATAGAGTCTAACAGAGACCTCAGTCCACAGACCATTGCCCAGCCTTAGGCAGCTCCCACCACCAGTTTTTAGTGAAGAAACTGACCCCGCCGTAAGAAACAAATCAGAATAAAATGTTCTGGGACTCCACCCAATTGAGCCTTTAACATTTTGACATTTAATCATTTTCTTTTCCTCAATAACTTAAAATATACTTGTTACATCAGTATCAAAACAGATGGTCTGCTCTTCCCCTTGGATCTGAGAATCGCTTCCAATTTTTTTCATAGTGGTTATTTTCCTCAACTTCTGAGCCATCTGGATTTATAAATGAGTTCTGAGGTAGTAGCTGTAGACTGATAGTATTGTCATATAGTAGCCTGACTTATTTGGAAGAGACTCCTCTCCCCTCACCCCCTTTCCTTTTAATTACATTTAGATTGAAATTATTTTCTTAAGATTTTGGTTCTTGGTTTTATCAAATTACTATCTGCTTTTTTTCCAGTCTCTTCTCATTATAAACAGTATGTTGTAAGTGAGGCATTTCTGTTTTACTCTTAGGTTTTGTAATAATGTGTAGGGTGATTTTTTTTTCTTCATATATCCTTTCTGCTCCACATACCACATATGTCTAGAAGGAAGCTTGCTTTGATCCTTTTAACCAGTTTTCTTTGTTGTTATTGGAGGACCTAGGTGGCATCCTGGTTTAAGTTGTTATGATGTATGCTGAACTACAGCATGCATACAGAATCTTATCTACCGCTTAGCTGGGTGGCCAGAACGGTGTTACAGCTTGTCCCACGGCTTCACTGAGGAATTGTCTCCTTTGTGGTATTTGAATGGACCAGGGTTCTCACTGGTCTGGAGCTGCCATTTCTTCACTCAGCTCCTTTGCCCTTTTCTCCTAGTCATTATTCATCTCTTCTCGTCTTTGTCGTCTCTGTTTCCAGATGGTCTGGGTGACTCGCAAAGAAATTCAGTTTGAAGTTCTCCCTGTCCTTGGGTGATTTCAGACATCGACACGGTGCTAAGACACAGATAGATGAATGGTAGTTCTCTGCCTTTCCCCTATAGAACTTACCTCTCCTCTGTTCCAAAGGGCTAGTTGACCTAAAAATATCACACAGGATAGCAATTGTTCTTATTAAGGTGGCTAATGACATTATATATCAAGGGCATGACCGTTAATTATAGGAAAGCTTGATTTAAGAGCGCTGTGCCATGGCATAATCCCAATAAAAGTTGGAACTTTGTGACAGTTATCATGTACCAAGCACTTTCCATAAATAAACTCCTATTTAACCCTTTACAACAACATAGCAAGAGTAAAATGCACTATCCATCAGATTATCTTTATATCAAAGCTGTCATTAGATGTCAAATATTTATTTCCTGGCCCTCAGTCTTATCTTCATGTCATTATTAGAACATTGTGCTGAGTTCCTTCCAACACTTACACCTGACATTTGAAGATAATCCTAAGGAGCTACTGCTTAGCAGGTGTCTGTAAGGTATGCTTGTGAGTTAGTCAGTCAAAGGAATGCTAAGCTCTTCCAGTGGGGTCAGCTCACCAGTTTCTTCTGGGAGGGATAATTGGAATCCAAGCACTTTAGTCTGGTCATATACACTCACCTCTAATCGTGTCCCTTAGCAATGCCATAAAGTGCTTGCCTCTATTGCGATGTCTGAGTGGGAGTTTGCATCTTTGTAGACCATTTAGGTTCATCAAAACATGTTTCTGAGGTTACAAAAAGTGTGACAACCAGTGTCTTAGTTACTTCCTGGCAGTGTGACCAAACGCCATGACCAAGACAACTTAACATCCGAAAGAGTTCATTTGTGCTGACCGTTTCCGAGGTTTAAGAGTCCGTCATGGCAGGGAAGTGTGCCATCGAGCGGCAGGCATGGCGGCTGGAGCAGAAGATGGGGGCCCTCATCTTAAACCTCAGGCAGGAAGCAGAAAAAAGCAAACTCAAGTGGCGAAAATCTTTAAGCTCTCAAAACCCGCCTCCAGTGACATACTGCCTCCAGCAAGGCCACACCCTAAGCCTCCCCAAACAGCCACCAACTGGGGACCAAGTATTCTAATACTAGAGACTATGGAAGACACTTGTTAGCCAGACCTTCATACCCACTGACTTCGGGATTGCCCTGTCTGTCATTATTTGGTTATTGAAGTGCTTATGTCTTTGTGGGTGGCCTCCTTCATCACCCATGCCTGTCTTTACCATTGACTTTGCCTCATTACACACCGCTGACCAATAACCCTGAAGATGATATATATATATATATATATATATATATATATATACACACAATTGTATCAGAACCATTGATTTGGGTTCTCTTTAAACAGTAAAATATAGCAGGTTTGTCTTATCACTGATGCATTGCTCACCTAAGGACAGAATCCACAAAAGAAACTGTTTTTGATCCTTGTCTGGTTATTTAATGGCACAATTCCTTTTTTAATCATTACTGATTTTTTTTTTCCCTTTCCCATCTTTACAGTTCATGCATCCTGCAAATGCTCAGTTACATCAGTAGTAGAAAATTTAAGAACCCTTGGACAGCACATTTAATCTAGAGACTTAGCTGTCGCGGTTGGAAATCTTTCTAATCTCTGCACTGAAAGTCAGAATTACCTATAAATTTTGACACCATAATATTTAGCTATCCTTGTTGACTAATTTAATAAGGAGTTGGAAAACATAAAACTAAAAAAAAAAAATTAAGGAAAAAAGAAAATGGACAAAGGTACCTTGTTGACCCATCTTCATAGTCAGTGTGGGAACGATGAGGGACGGATCTCACCTGTGGCTTTTAATTAAATACTTGTGTTCCTATGTCGGAATTTGCTTAAGCAAATTGTTCATGTCTTTAAAATGTAGTTTTTCTGACTTTATCTTCTTTAGTATTGTTACTAATTGTATACACTTCAAACTTTCTTGACTAAGAAATGTACCATAATTAATATTAGTATGCGTCCTTTTGACGTAATGATATAAATATGTTTCTAAATCTCATTTCTTCTTCATTTTCTTTAATTTTCCTCTTGACAGTGCTGCTGTAACAATGCAGGACTTGTGCACACTGGGCAAGCGCTCTACCCTGGAGCCACATCCTCTTTTCCTCTTGATTTTTCCTTTGTTCCTCTGTGTTACCACTTTCTCTAAGTCGGCTGGCTGTTTGCAAATTTGCATCCATTAAAAGATTTTCTAGCGTGAAAAGTTTGATTTTTTGCTCATGCGCTCTAAGGGTAAAGCTGTGCAGAAAGTGTTTCACTATCACAGTAAGTGGGAAAAAAGGACAACCTTGGAAACTGGAGGCTCCTTTATCTCAAGCATTTCATCGTCTGTTGCAAACTTGGAATGGTTGTAATTTTAATCACTGGAGGCTTTTCTTTCAGTGGTACGCTGCAGAGAATCCTATTGGGGTTTTCCACCCGCTTCTGTTACCACTGCTGCTGCTACCATCTCCTAATGACTACAAGTTGGTTTCATTTTATTTACAATCAAACCTGCATGGTGAGAACAATGCATTAGTAAGAAAATGAAGTGGGGAAATGTCCTTAAGTTTGGTACATTTCTTTTGCTTAAACATCCTCAGTAATGAACATTTTTCTCAATTTTTCTTAGTACCCAGTGTTCATGGAAAAAACAAGCCATTGATCACTTACGTGGGGGATTCTACTGTCCTGAAGTGTGAATGTCAAGGTTGTCTTCCTTTAAATTGGACTTGGTACATCAGTAATGGAAGTGTACAGGTAAGATCATATTTGCTGGGAAGGCAGTTCAGTTGGTCAGAGTGCTTGCCCTTTAAGTAGGAGGGACCAGAGTGTGGATCCCCTGTGCCCATGTAAGAAGCAGTGCATGCCATTCGAGAGATGGAGATAGGACCATCCCATAGGCTTCCTGAGCCAGACAGGCTAGTCTTGACAGGTGAACTCCAGATTTAGACTCTGTCTCAAAAACAAAGCAGAGAATAACTGAGGAAGAGCACTTGATGGATCTTCAGCCTCCACATACATCACACATAAATGTGCTCAAACACCCACACAGACATGTATACACATGTGTATACACAAAAGATCTTTTTTCTCTGATTTGAAGAAAACAAAACAAAAAAACCTTTTCTTTAGTAAATAAGATTATAGCTGACTCAAAATTAATTCCTAGGGAAACTAACACTTCTGTTATACCTTATAATTACCGAGAAACCACAGTGATAAATGGAGTTGCTATTGGATATTTTCAGCAGATTACATTATATGTATGAAGAAGCTCTCAGTATTTTATTGGATCATACTTTTTTCTTTTTTGGTTTTGCAATTTATTTAAATTTGCAAATTAATTAAATTAAATTAAATTATTGCAATTTAATTAAATTCTTTTAAAGAAAACCAAAATTCATTTTCAGTGGGCGCGGTGGTGTGTGCCTGTAATCCCAGTTCCAAGAAAACTGAGACAGGAGGATTGACATGTTTGAGGCAAACCTGGACCAAAGAGATGGTTCCAGGTAAAGCCATGCTAACCAAGGCTGCATGGCGAGGCTCTGCTACAAAACAAAATTAAAAATAAAAAGAGAGAGAATTTTTGCCTGGTTTAATGGCATGTGCTTGTAATCCCAGACCTGTGGGAAGCTGAAGAATCAGGGGGATCATTGTGTTTTCAAGGCCATGTATAGAGGTTTTGGTGTTATCCCAGACTACATAATGAGGCGAAACCAAAGCATTTTTAATTGACCAGGTTAGAAATAATTTCATCAGAAAAGCCTCACTCAGTTCTGCTTCTTGCCAGTAACTAGGAAAACAAAAAACAAAATCCCAGGCTCCTTTTCTAGTTTGTCTCCTGGAATATCTGATGTGGGATGCAATGTATCGGCACTGTTTGAAAAAGATGAATGGAAATTCGGTCACTTAAACTTAGGTCTTAGTTTTGGTGGAGTGCCATTAGCGCTTTGGGGTATTTCACACATTGGAAGGAAGTGGATGTCAAGGCTTACATATCTAAGACAATTGGCTTTGTACAACTGATATGAAGAAAACAAGAGTCTTCAATGAATAAATTATCACTGGCTTTTCCTGTCCTTTCCCGGGTAGCTCCAAAGAGCTTGAAACTTGGGGCATGGTGCTGTGGGGTACCCTTCTCTTGCCTCTGTGCAAATGAGTTTTCATATTAAAGTCCTATTGAAGTAAAGCTGTAATTCTAGATGGGACACATGAACAGAACAAATCTTTCAGTGAGGTTTTAAAGAAACCAAGTTGGTGCTGCAGTGAGCTGTTGAGGAGGACGGAAGAAGGACCTGGGAAGAAGTGTGTCTACCTCTGTGATAACATTGCTTTAATGTTTCAAGAAGATAGCTCTGGATCATGCAGGGGTCAGCTTGAACCATGGGTCCTCTGCCTTTTGTCTTATTGATGATTAGGACAGGTGTCTACATATGCTGTTGAAATATAAATTGTAAAAACAAATACCAGTTGTGATGTGTGGAATATATAGCCTAATTTAAAGTTGGGGTTTTTTTGGGGGGGGGTAGGTTGCTGTATGAATCATTATTCTCTTCCTTTGGCTTTGATCCTGGTCATAATCAGCTGTGAGACAGGGACAGGGAAGGGGTCACAGGTCAACATTTTAGGTCAAGTACCATTTCAAAATGTTAAGTCATCATCTGTATCACAATTAGCTCTGTGCTTTCTTAAAATTCAGTCCTTTGATTTATTGTCTCTGATTCATATGCTGGTTTGTGTCATGAATATTCCAGGTCATTCTATGCCTGTGTACATAGAGATAGGTCAAGGCCATTCTGTTTTTCCCCTTTTGGCAAATACGTTTACAGAGAATTCTTCCTGGGATAACCTGAGAACATTTGTATGCAGATTCGCATTTATTGAGCATCTCAGTTGAGTGATAGAGCAGTGAAGGTATCCAATGTCCTGAGGATAAAGTTTAATTTAGATTAAGTATAACAGCTTCTAAACATGACTTTGCGAGCCTCAGGAAAACCCAGCAGCTCCCAGAAGCCAGTCTACCTGGGAGAGAAAGAAACTGGGACATGAAAGGAAGAAACAAGGGTCTAGGATGAGAGAGCTGGTCATTGGAGGTCATCTGCTAAGAAGCCTTGACGATTTCAACTACAGTTGCAGTGTAGGGAACTCAGTTGTCAGATTAGTGATCTGTCGTCAGGAGTGACCAGAATGATCTCTTTAGATGTGTATTGTTTCCTTTTGTACCTACCTGTCTCCACTTGTAGAGAGCGAGTCATATATGGGAAAGGAAAACCAGGGGCTGGAGAGATAGCTTCATGGTTAAGAGCACTGGCTGTTCTTCCAGAGGACCTGGGTTCAATTCCCAGCACCCACATGGCAGCTCAGAACTGTCTGTAATTCCAGTTCCAGGGGACATGACACCCATAGCAAAACACCAATGTACTTATGTACATTAAAAATAAATTAAGGAGAAAGGAAAACTAGGTGACTGGAAATCTTCTGCCTTGGATTCTCATCTACTATTTACTAATGATGACCTAGACATATATTATTTGTGGGTTCAGACATTCAGGGCTAAGTCCTCCTAACTAAGTAGATTTTTTCCCTTGCTTGCTGCTGGAATACCAACCTCCTGCAATGACTCATAAATTTTAATATACCCCTTTCCAGTAAGTGGTTTCCTTGGCTCCGTCTTTCAGCTTTGCCCAGAATTACATCTCCTGGGACATGCATCTCTTTTTGCATTATGTAAGGATTTTAATGTCTCCGTGCATTAGGTTCCTATTGATGTTTACAAGAATGATAAGTATGTTATAAATGGATCCTATGCTAATGAAACACGACTCAAGGTAAAGCATCTCTTGGAGGAAGATGGAGGCTCCTACTGGTGCCGCGCAGTCTTCCAGTTAGGTGAGAGTGAAGAACACATTGAGCTAGTGGTGCTCAGCTTCATGGTGCCCCTCAAGCCGTTTCTCGCCATAACTGCTGAAGTTGTTCTCTTAGTGGCTGTCATTCTGCTTTGTGAAGTGTACACACAGAGAAAAAAGAATGACCCAGGTAAGGTTGCTTACTTTTTCTATTACCTTATCGCTTAATTATGATGTGTAGTATGGCTTAACACATAGTCACTTACAGGTTCTGGGGAAGGGCTGGGGAGATGGCTCATTGTCAGAACCGGAATTCACATCTCCAGAGCCCATGTAAAAAGCCAGACGCATAACATTGGCATCTATAATCTTAGTGCTTCTATGTTGAGGGGGAGGTAAAGGCGGCAGACCCCTGGAAGCTTGTAAGCCAGCTAGCCTGGCACACTCATTGGAAAGCAGCAGGAAGTTCCTATCAAGGAAGTCATCAAAGGCTGATAAACACCTGAGGTCATGCTGTGACCTTCACACCCAGGTTATGGTGTGCGCACATGCATTCACACATATAAATGTGCACATACACAAATATACACACGTATGCACACACACACACACAAAATAAGTAAAAATGGTTTGTAAAGAACAATTCAATTTTTCATATTTGGGCCAATATTTATGTTCGTAATCATAATGGTAATGGTCTATGAGCCTGGACTCTTGGTCTTTATTTCATCTGCCTGAAAGATGTTCATGTTAAGATTAAAATCTTTCATTTCTTGGTGCCACTATGCACGAGCTCGGGAATGTGTGTCGACATCGAAATATTAGGAAAAAATTGGATTCCTTGAGATTTTTTCACTTAAATAATTCATTTTAATCATTTGTGTCAGGGGGATTGCATGCGTGTGTGGGTGCTCGTGTGTGTGTGTGTGTGTGTGTGTGTGTGTGTGTGTGTGTGTGTGTGTGTATTTGGAACTCAGAGCATAAACGTGACTTAGGAATGCTGTCCACTCCTTTTTGCCACATGGTCTTTCGTTGACCTGGTGCTCACCAATTAGGCTAGAGTGGCAGCCACTGAGCTCCATGGATCCTCTTATTTCCCTCTCCCTGCCTGGCATTTCACGTGTACACCACCATGCCTGCCTTTTTATGTGGGTTCTGGGAATTGAGCTTTGGGCCTAATTCTTCTACAGTAAGCACTTCATGACTAAACTGTCTCCCCCTTCTCCATTTAAAACGTATTTTATCAAGTATCCTAGATTCTCATAAAGTCAAGGTTGTATTAGTATTGTTTTAAACCCATGTCTGTTGGGCTGTTGGATGAGAAACCCTTGATAGAAATCATCACGTTGTCGTAGTTAGGGTTTCTATTGCTGTGACAAAAACACCGTGACCAAAAAACAAGTTAGGGAGGAAAGGGTTTATTTGGCTTACACTTCCAGATCACAGTTCATCATTGGAAGAAGTCAGAACAGGAACTCAGGCAGGGCCGGGTCCTGGAGGCAGGAGCTGATGCAGAGGCCATGGAGGGGTGCTGCTTACTGGCTTGCTTCCCCTGACTTGCTCAGCCTGCTTTCTTATAGACACCAGAACCAGCAGCACCACTCACCATGGAGTGGGCCCTCCCCCATTGATCACTAATTGAGAAAATGCCTTCCAGCTGGATCTCATGGAGGCATTTCCTCAGCTGAGGCTCCTTCCTCTCTAATGACTCCAGCTTGTGTCAAGTGGACACACAAAACCAGCCAATGCACATGTATTCTGGATTCTTTTCTAATTTTCATGCTCTCTCTATATATATCTATATAGTATGTATAATATATAATGGCATCATA
The DNA here is from genome assembly GCA_902168405.1 of Peromyscus aztecus. Taxonomy (NCBI): domain Eukaryota; kingdom Metazoa; phylum Chordata; class Mammalia; order Rodentia; family Cricetidae; genus Peromyscus; species Peromyscus aztecus. Next base: position 36,220 of record CABHPQ010001177.1, read on the forward strand.
GTTTTGAAAAAAATCCTAGGATGCCAAACAGTTCTGATCAGAGATTCAGGTAGAGTCTGGCATCCTGTTATGAGGAAGCAGAGGGAGGCAGAGCTATCAAAGGTGGCACTTCTTTCCTTTCCGTGGGAAAAAGTTGTTAGGGTACAGGTTGAATGGAACATGTAAACATAGCATCACATGCTCAATTGTTATATCCTTTTTGTTTGTCTTTATACAGATGATGGGAAAGAATTTGAACAAATTGAACAGCTGTAAGTATTTTTTAATTGATTTTTTTTCACTTGGGTAAAATGCACATAAATATGAAACTAAGTGAAATGTTTGCAGTTAGAAACAAGAAAAACCACAAGAACATGGTGATGTGCACGCTGTTTTCTGTATTCATCTGTGTGATGATGAAGTTTGGTACCCAGTGTCTACCTCTCCATCAATAACTGTTCTGTGCTTCTGGTTTTATTGCTGAAAAATGGGTTCATCATGGTGTTCCTACACACATTTTTTGAATTAGTAATAATTTATTTGTGTGAATGCTTGGGACAGACTTCGTTGCACAGTAAACAGATGTATTAATTTATTTAAATGTTCTTTACCTTGGTTGTATTTTTGATTACTGATGAAGCTTCTTAAGAATACAGTGTTCTTGAGGTTAGAGAGATGGCTTAGTGGTTAAGAGCATTTGATGCTCTTCTAGAAGACATGCGTTCAATTCCTGGCAGCCACAAGACAGCTCTTGACAGTCTATAACAGCAATTCCAGGGGATCTGATGTGCTCTCTGCCTTCCGGAGGCATATGTACACACATACCACACACACACACACACACACACACACACACACACACACACAAAAAAAAAAAAAATCCAGATAAAGAAAAATGGAAAAAGAAAAAAAAAGAGTACAATGTACAGGTCTCACTAGATCAGAGCAATCAGAACCACTTAGGTTGGGACTGGGCGTGGGGATTTTTAAAAAACATCTTCTGGTGGTACTGTTCTTTCACAGTGAAGATCACTGGCCTAGGATTCTATGAAAATTACTTTTGCGAGAACTCATGTTTTGTTCTCTTTAGAGTAGAACGTGAGGATAGCTGGGAATAAAATGGCCAGGGATCTACTTTGGTTTAGGGATGGTGGAATACTTCTTCCTAATCAGAGAATAAAGGCTCCCAAGACAGGCGCTAAAATCTGAGAAACAACCAGTGTCTGTGAACCAAAAGAGACCAGACTAACACAGCTGAGAGGTGCTCATGGAAGGGGAGCCCCCACCCACAACCATTACCAATACAAGATGGTGCTGGAAGTCATCTTTCATCAGCCCAAGGGGCCATGAGCTGTGAGTCCGTAAGACCAAGAGGGAGGCAGAATTCTTCACATACTGGTAGCGATGGTCAAAGACCCAGTTCATATATAGTAGGTAAAATGAACCAACAAGATAATGTGCTTCCAAGTTAAGGACACAAAATTATAAGTGGAACGTTCAATCTCCCTGATTCCCATTTCCGGGACCTCTTTCTTATTTTTTTTTAAAGTCATAAAAAATGCGGCAGGAGTTCATGTATGTAAAGAGTTAAACTGGCCCCTCTTATGTATCTTCTTTCTGCTCACCCCGAACATGTCCATTGTCTCCGACCACTCCTGTGCAGTCACTAGGGGCTGGGGCTGCATCCTAATTTGCTATGCAGAATGGACTATCAAGTCCATGTAGTTTAATTTTTATTACCACAGCTTACCCCACTCAATGCTCCCCTCAGACATCTTAAAAACAATGCCAACATGATTCAATCTATAATATAACAAATTATTTTATTCCTTTTATTTAATATTAGAATAACACACATGTGTTCTCCATCCTTTATTCCAATGCAGCCATCACAATGAATGTCTTACTTTTAGGTATAAATTAACAAGGGTATTTTAAGCTCATTTAGATCAACCCTTGTTATAGTTCACTTTAGATATTCTAGTTAATTTAGTTAGGAACTAATTTTTTTTTTCACAGATAACAGTTTCATATGTTACATGTTTGATATACTCTACATATGTTTATGTGTGTTGGTATCCCTGGTCTTTTGTAGTTTCTTGGTAAAAATGATTTAAAAGATAACAATAAATATATAACATTAAAAGCAGTGATTTCTCTCAAGGAACTCAATGAGAAGTCAAATTGATTATTGTCCCATCATCCAAGACTTCTGCAGTCCAGTTTTGACATGCATGGTTGGGTGCCTGGTTTTTACTTGTCGATAATAACAGCCTCATGAGTATAGGCCTGCCCACAACATGTCCACTGCTCTTCACTGTGCTCAATGGTTTTCTCATGTAGTCCATGCTTAAGCATCTAAAGGCCATACTTAATAGTCTTGCCCTGATACAAAGGGCCATATGTAGCTTCTAATTTAGTGTAATAACCATCGGATTATGACTTCTCATACACGTTGGCTAAGCTCCTGATTGACCGTTATCTTGTTTCAGAACAATGTGAGAGTTAACAGTTACATGCATGCCCATGGCCCTACTCTTGCCTGGGAAGAATCAGTTCTCCCTCTTCTTAGATCAAGCAAGTCTTGTGTTACCATGCCCAGGGCAGGAGGTTCTCCCTTAGCAATCATGTAAGAGAAGTCAACATTACAAGTAGAACACTGTTAGGAAGAGTGAATTCAGTGGGCACTGACATTGTAGTGTTTATATCCAGCTATGATGTCAATACTACCACAATAGCTTCATTTTATGCATCGTGAACGTCTGGTGATTTTCCTTTTTGTTTTTGATACAGGAAATCGGATGATAGCAATGGTATAGAAAACAATGCCCCCAGGCTCAGAAAAAATGTAAGTTACTTCTCAACCCTAGGAAAAGGTGGAATTTAATATACTGGGCTATTTACCCTTACTCTGGCTTTCAGATTCCTAAAAGACCTAGTTTACTATATATATATATATATAATTACATTGGGTTGGTTTCTTTTAAAGCTTTCATGTAATTGTTAAATTCTCAGCTTAAATTTTCTGCATTTTTTGATTTTATTCTCATATACTTCCATATGGTCGATGCGATGATTTCGTCTGTCATGGCTAATTTCTACAATTGATTCATAATTGTCTTAGTTCATCAACGTTAGGACTTGCTTTGCCAGTAGATGGCAAGCTCACTTTCTAGCACTCCTTTGCTTTGCTAAAATGATAGTTAAATTATTATAGATAGCATGGCAGTAACTGCTTCATTCTGTTTTGTTTGACTCAGGAGTCTGTGGAGCAGTGAATAAAACAGAACATTTCGCCTTGAGAAGATGTACAAAGAGTTTGTATTTCTGCTTCCTTTCAAGAACGTGTGAATTTTAGATTTTTAAAAGACAAAAATTTCCTGCACACGCACAATACAACGGTAGCTTTTTAAACCATATAGGCCCTCTCCTACCCAAAGATGTATTTTTATTTTGTAATTGCTTTTCATTAAAGCGATGTAAATTGTTTTGGATGTGTTCTGTGAGATGTAACCTAGATAATAAATTTTATCCTGGTCCGGGAGATAAGGGACACAGAACAGACATCAGCAAAATCAGTTAATAATCCACAAATAAATATCACTAAAGATCTGTTTATTACCAAAGAATTTATGAAAGAGAAAGCTTTTTACCAGTTGTCTTAAAAGTGTTTCCCCCAATCATTCATAACTACCTATAGAAGTATTTATAACAGTTTTCATGTGAAGTGTATCCTTCTGTGGTGTTGAAAGTGTTTTCTCTAGGAAATAGAAACTATACTTTCGATAATGGTGGCTACTCTGCAGTCTCCACGCTAAGATATTCTTTTGCTCCATAAATAATGGTGAAAAATGAGGGAGTATAAATCATATGCTTCCCCACAGTCAGTATCAACACCGGAGCTTCACATCTTATCACACTCATTACCGCCTTTTTATACTTAAAGCCTAAATGCTTCTTGGTCTTAAGTAGGACATTTTCCTTGTTCTTTGCCATGGGGTTTGGACCTCATCAGCCCCCCTGGTGTTGATGTTTCAGAGTGCAGATCCATGTGGTCACCTTAATGACACCGCTACCCATGCCTTTGTGGCTCATGGCTGCTGGGTACCTTGATTTGCTATCTGGTTTCTGGTCTCATAGCTGGCTAAAGGTATAAAAGTAATGCCACACTGCTTCTAGAAAACAGGATTAAGAACAGTGAGAAACAAAGAGGGGCCGACTTGGGATGGTAGTAAAAGAAATCCATGGTTCTTGGGGATTGAAGGATTAGAGGTTGGGTAGAAAGAATCCACTGATTTAACAATGGAAACTAGAAGAGTGTGCCTTGTGCACTAGCTAAGGAAAGGACAAGATTCTGATAAGGAAAATTCTGTAACATGTTTACCACTATTACTAGCTAGCATAATACATATAAAATCGCTATGGCAGCTGCTTTCTGTTTTGTTGATGCAGCACAATTCAGTATTTTCTAATACATGTTAACTCCACATGTAGATTATGTTGAACTAGAGTGCACCTCTTGGTAGTAGATGTCCTATTTTTTTCCTTAGGCTCATTTAGCCACACATTTGTTTTGCTTTAACTCATGCTTAATTTGACAAGATCATCTTGATGAGCTCACGGCAGCCAGTATAATTAGTCTAAACATTTTGAATTCAGAGAGCAAGTCCCACTCAAAACAGTGTAACTGTGATTGGATACATACAAAACCCCAACAAGTAACTTTGCTTGCAGGATTCATCCATTTGCTTTGCCGCCACTGGCTATTTATGTTGAAATAGTTTTCAAGAAAAAAAAAATGCTACCCGAAGGTAAAATAATCTGAAATACTTAATACATTGAAACGTTGATGGGCAATGTGTGCTATTTATTTTTCTAACAAAGATAAGTTACCTCAGTAATTTTAAGTACAAAAGATTCTCAAATATTTTAGTTGATTTTTGGCCTTTCAGGGTCTCTCTGGAGTACTTGTGGAAAATTATTCTATGCCTAGTAGATTAAAATGGAACGCTTCTATTAGCTAGCCTCATGGAAATGATGAATGGATTGTCTAAGGACCAATTGTAAATTAGCTGCAAAAATAGCAAAGACTGAAGCAGGAAAACTACCCTGACTTTATACAGGAGACACCTGGGAAATTCTATTAGTCTTTCCAGTTGAAGAGTATTCAGCATAATAATTAGATTTAATGATGCCATAAAATTTCCAGATAATCTTAAATTCAGTTTACATTAAAATGTAAGTTTCCTTTTGCAGTCTCGTTTGTTTTTTTTTTTTCTCCCCTAGCTAGCTAGTCCTTCAGACTCAAACCTAAAATTGTTTATAATCTTTTCTTCTTTACTTTATTGGCTAGGAATCCAATCCCTCCCTGTTCCTTCGACTTTCTCCATCTGTCATCAATCTTCTCGGTACCTCTTCCGTCTCACCTTCACCAGCTGCGAGATCATGGTGTAGGTTTCTCTACCTTGGCCTCCTTGTCCATCTCCCCACTTTTCACGGTGCTTCTCATCCTTTCCTCTTAAACACAAAGATCTCAAAACCTCATGCAGCCCATCCTCGCCATTTCTTAGTACTGCACGTCACCTAGATAGCAGTCTCCCTCCAGTGTCTTGGATTAGCCCAGAATGTGTCTTTGATGCTTTCCCTGTCCCACTAACTCAAGATTAGCCTTCAGTATGTTAAGGTGCAGGGGAAACTCTCATGTCAATGGGCTAGGGACCATCTCTTGTGCTGACAGCTAGATGTTTCCTTGTGGTTGGTCTTCCTGGATCCTAACTTTTACTTCTGTGCCCTGTATTTAGTACAGGGAGAACGTTATAGAACGTTATAGGTGGTGGTGTAAAATGTGTATACCTATTTTTAGAAAAAACTAATTTTAATTATGACAATTAGAATTGCAAAAGAAGATTTTATAGGAAAACAGGTTGTATAAATCCTTCAACTCTTGTACAGGGTACATTCATTACACCTGTTCTGATGGGTTTTAATTCCTATCGCTCTTAAAACCCAATGGTTAGTATGCACAAAAAACTAATTCTTACCTTTTATTTAGTAAGGTGACCCATTGGCTCTAAATGTGCAGGATTTTCGTGGTTATATTCCTTTGTACGGCACAGTTGAGAGAGCTGGCACTTAGGCTCACTCCACTAACATATCCATTCTACTTCCCCACGTTTTGTACATCTTTGAACATCTCAGAATTCACTTCAGAATTTAATATCACAGCAGCATGTTACAAGATTTATTATTACATTTTGAACATCGAAAGCATACTTTTCATTGAATCATCCTGCGGTGAGAAAAATATTTATGGAATGGGTGAAAGTGGAAGACAGACTGGATTACTTTGGAATTTTAAGTTACAGAAGCTTAAGTAAGTATGTACTTACTACTCTAATGACATCTTATCACCCTTGAGTTTATCCCAGTCTGTCATAGAGAGAAAGACAACTCAACTGTGTGTCCCATCTTTATTTGCTCTGAATCTAGACAGTGACATGTTCTGTTTATCAGTCAAGTTCCCCATTAAAGATGCATCCCATTTGTTTAATAATACTAGCAACTAACATTTGTTGAACATGACACATGCTAGGCACTCACTTTAACGCATGCTTTGAAGTGTTCTGTCTAATCCTCAATCCATCTCATGTCATAAAAACAGTCCTTTGTTTTTGTTTTTGTTTCTAATCAATGCAGAAACTCAAGCTCAGAGACCTTAAGAAAACCACACAAATCCCCTGATGAACATGATCAGAACTGAAATCCAGATTTAGGCTAGGCTGACTTGACCTACTTTGTTCAACAGCTCTGAATGGCTAGTTGTATACATCCTAGAAAAACGAGGCTGTTATCTTGTTGTTAATTTCACTCTTTTAGGTGGTCACTCACAGCACAAGATCCATGATCTTTCTGTCGTTGGGGCCCATGCTTTGTGGTTCCTGTGTCCCCACACTGGTGCTGGGGATCAACACGAATATGTAAGACTTTTCTTTTTTCTGGTTGTGTTTGTCAGTAGCGAGAATGACCCTAAATTTTATCATCCAGACACTGAAAACGAAAAAGATGCGATGTATAACTTCACTGAGACATGTGGAAAGCAGGCCCTCTGGTCTCAACATGTAGCCCGTGGGGAGGAAGTGGCTGCTCTGTGGGTGTTCTGTCACAGATGTAGCCGCAAGCTGGAATGACTGACAGAAATTAACTGTCAAGAAAATAGCCAATCTTAGCTAATGCAGGGAAATCACCATTTTCAGTAAATGTCAGGTGAGTGCCACTGCGGAGAAGTGCCTATAATTGCGTCATTTACTCAGCTTAAAGTTTCATTACTTTAAGTATCTTAGTGTGACTGGTCTGTTGGCATTCAGAAGTTGGACTCACGGGTTGTAAGAGAAGTTGGCGAAGAACATCTTGCTTTTGCTGCTGTGTGGATGAACTGGCCAGCTTCTTGGATTTGGACACCTCCGGGTTCATGTGCTGTAGTAGTTCATGTTTATGTGAATCCAGTGAGTCAAGAATGGCAGATTATGCCCTTATTACCAAAATTGCCTGTGAAATGATTGAAAAATCACACATGATTGGAATGGACAGAAGTACTTTTAGTCCCACGAATGGCTTATAGGCTGCATTTCTTATTCCTTTGCACCTCAGTCGGAACATGTTAGGGAAACCTGTTTAGGGTATTGGTTAAAAATATTGTTTTTGTCTATTGTGTTTTATGTTTTACAGCATTTTTTTAAAATTATGTAGTTCTCATTTCAGAAAACTATTACAAATTATTTTTCTAAAGTTTATTGCATAATCATGAAAATAAGATTTATTACATATATAATTTGCTGTAATGCTACTTAATGTTGCAAAAAGAATAGCTCCTTATATTTTATACCTTTTAAAATAGATATTTGACCATAAATGTTTAGTTTTGCTTAAATCAAGGACCACTGATTATATTTTTTTAATGGTTGTGTTTCTTTTATATGTGTGTTTAGATTCTCATTACCGACTTTCTGTATTATGTAACACCAAAAATGTCAATACAGGAACATTGTAAAAATTTCTGTGTTGCATATAGATTTAATATACAATTAAGCTCAATAAAATGTACTCTGTGGATTAAAACTAAGTATCATGGCATGTATTTTCAAATTTTTCAATTTAAAAAGGATTAATTCATTTTATGTGTTTTGTGTCTGTGTGTGTGCCTGTGGAGGCCAGAAGAGGACCAGGGAACTCTGGGACCTGTAGTAATTGCAGGCAGTTGTGAGCTATAACATGAATTGCTAAATGGCCTTAATATAATACCCAGAGCCAGATATTGGGGTGAAAGCTGAAAGATCAGAGGGATAGAACAAGTCAGCCACAAGTTCTTACCGCTAGGAAATCCTCAGCCCAAGAGAGAGTGACTTCCTGTATACTCACGCCTTAAATACCTTTCTGTGCCCTGTCATCTTACTTCTACTTTCCACCCAGCTACATCACTTCCTGCCTGTCTGTACAGACCTCCAGACCTCTATGGTTAACTAGTGCTGGGATTAAAGGCATATGCCACCATGCTTGGCTCTGTTCCCAGTGTGGCCTTGAACTCACAGAGATCCAGATGAATCTCTGCCTCCCAAATGCTAAGATTAAAGGTGTATGCTACCACTGCCTGACCTCTATGTTAGTATAGTAGCTGGCTTTTTCCTTTGATCCCCAGGCAAACTTTATTTGTTAGAGCACAAATAAAATACCACCACAGTGAGCTGCCCAGTGTGGGTGCTGAAAACCAAATGCTGGTTCTCTACAAGAGCAGTGAACCGTCTTTCATTGTTAATGATTTAAAGGTGGTTCTATAGGCACTAGCCAGTGGAAAACACTGATTATTTTCCTGTGTGTACCAAAGATTTGTTTTATTAAACAACTCATCGTTCTCAAGCCCAACACACACAAAAAAAGGCTTAATTGAGTCTGTTTTAACACATTAAATTAAAGTCAACCAGAAAGCAATTTTCAAAACACTAAAATATGTTTTGAAAGTTTAAATTACAACTATGACCATGACTTTAAAAAACAAACATTTAAAATGAAATCGGTGATTAGATTAAATTTGCTTGTCTTCCCGGGTAATTTCCTTTTAGTTTTTCATTATCATTTTAGGTTGATTCAGCAAAAATTGTTTCAAAATGCTTCAGGTTTTTATTTTAAACTAAAATTTGGAAAACCCTTATTCCATGGAAATATCTGATGTTATAAAAGAGTCAGTATCTCAAATAGGGCAAATTATTGAATCTAGTAATCACAGAGAAGATTAACTGTTAAGCAACACACTGGATTAATTTTTTTTTTTTTTTTTTTTTTGGTTTTTCGAGACAGGGTTTCTCTGTGTAGCTTTGCGCCTTTCCTGGAGCTCACTTGGTAGCCCAGGCTGGCCTTGAACTCACAGAGATCCGCCTGCCTCTGCCTCCCGAGTGCTGGGATTAAAGGCGTGCGCCACCAACACCCGACTGGATTAATTTATTAACTAACTACATAGCAGCATGATTAATAGCTAACAAAAAGTGTTTATCATCTCTAGCATGTGAGGCCAATTTACAGGAAGTGAGCAATTGTATTTTATGATTAATTTATAATCATAATAAAAATAACTAATGGCTGGTGGTCAGCTTGTAGACATCCAGAATAGACTTTTTTGTTTTGTTTTGTTTTTTGAGACATAGTATCTCTGTGTAATCCTGGCTGTCCTGGAACTGGCTTTGTAGACCAGGCTGGCCTTGAACTCACTGAGAGCCTCCAGCCTCTTACTCCCAAGTGCTGGGATTAAAGGCATGCACCACCACCACTGCCTGGTAAGAAAAGACATTTTTACTTAATTTATTTATTACTTTTTAATTTTACTTATATTTTATTATTATTTTACTATTATATTTTACTTATTATTATATTTACTTATTATATCTTAATTATCTCCTGGTAATTGCAGCTGATAATGTTAGGCCTTATAAAACATAATTCTCACTTTAATCAAACACTACTACCAAAATAACTTCTCAAACTGGTTGTTGTAGCATATGACTGTAATCCAGCTGTCAGGAGTCAGGAGGTTAAAGTAGAAGACGGTGAGTTTGAAGCCTGTCTTGACTACCAGTGAGACCCTGTTCCCCAAAACACAATTAAGGTAAACTTAGGCAAATTGAACAGATTTGGTCAATGGTATTTACTTATACATTCACAAAAAATGAGACTTCAAACAGAGTAAGTACAGTGAAATAGACAGCAGGATACATGGTAATCAAAATCATGGAAACTGTAATCTCTCAAAAAGATTTATTTTTAATTTACGTCTGTGCTGTATGTACACATGCATTCATGTTCCCACAGAGGCCAGAAGAGGACATTGAATCCCCTGAAGCCAGAGTTATAAGTGAGTGTGAACTGTCCCAGGCACGTGAACTCTAGTTTTGGGAAAAAGCAGCAGGCATTTTTGGGCAAGTATCTGTTGAGAAAGGGCAAACTGGTAACAGTGGGTTTGTGTTAAGAGGCCATGGCACGGGAATGGAACCGTCACAATGTTGCAATCTGTTTCATTCTGTCAATTCAGAAGTCTGCAGGTCCGGAAATGATCTTTCAGCAGTGCTGGGGGCAAGCAGGACATTCTAAGTGGAGGACCACAGGGGATGAAGCTCAGTGGTAGAGCACTTGGTAGCCGTGTAAAATCCCTGGACTCGGTCCCCAGCTCCACAGGAAAAACAACGGATATTCAACAAGGGACAACTAAGCAATTTCATCGCTAGTTGGCCAACCTGGAAAGAATGTGGAAAGAAGGTTCTCTTTGGAGAAAGGGAATGATGAGGAATTTTGGAACACCAGGAGAGAGGGGGAACAGTAGACAGGAACAGCAGCCACAGGATTATTCCTGGAAAGCACAAGTTGCAGACCTGCTCGGCTAGTCAATGTAATACAAATGTAAAGAAGACATTTAGTGTTCTTCCCAGTGGACTAGAAAGGACATCTAAGAAGGCAGAGTTCCCATAATTCACTTCAGCTGGTAAAATGTCAGTAGTAGATTTAAACCAGGTAACATGTAATGACTTACATAACCCACAGAGCACCTACTATAAAGAAGCTGTTGAAGGCCCATGGCAAATTCTTACAGATACAATGAAACTATTAGTGCCTGGAATGGGATGGGGTGGGGGGGGGGGGAGATAAGAGAGGACATGTGGGAGAGAGTAAGCAAGATGCATAATGTCCATGTATGAAATTGCCAAGCAACAAATTATTCTAGATGTTCTAGCTACCATCCTGCCCCCCCATCCAGTTGCCCATAATGCAGGGAAAAAAACAAAAAACAAAAACAAAAACAAAACAAACAAACAAAAAAACCAGCAAGAAGACCCAAAAGATAAAACCTTGCAGGCTCAGGCCTTAATAATATCAATAATCCTGTAAATCTCAGTAGACTTTCATAACAGCAACACAGACATTTGCAGAATGTACATACTAAAGAACCCAACCATCTGCTTATGAAAAGCTGAAAGCTAAGGCTTGGAAATGCATGCCGTGTAAAAACCCTAACTGATAGGAAGCAGGAGAGGCTGTATTGCTATTAGGTCTACTGGATGTCAGGTGAAGAAAACGGCCAGAGACAGAAAGGGGCGTTAGGCAATAATAAAAAGAATTGACACACGGAGAAAATATAGGCCAAATAAGTGAGTTGCAAAGCACACCAGGAAATTACCAGCAGTCACTGGTAGGACTGAAAGGAAAGTCTGCAATTTCAGTCAAAAACCTCAACACCCATCTTAATAATGATCAGAACGAGTAGAACAGCAGCAGTTAGCTGGCTGGAGTGACTCAGTCTGAAATCCCAGCCACCCAGGATGCTGAGACAGGAGGATTCCAGTAATTCTGAAGTTACCCTAAACTTCTGAGCAAGACTATCTCAAAACAACAGTTACAACAAAAGAAAGAAGTGGGAGATAATATGAAACTCCCACACATCGATGTACACACACACACACACACACACACACACACACACACACACACACATACACACACACACACAGCTGTAAGCTAAGGAGAATCTTTAAAGGGAAAAATTTTTTTTAAAATGTATTTGGCAGAAAAGGAAAATACATAAAACGGTGTAGGATTCATCAAAGGCCACATCAAGAGTGACATTTGTGGCCTTAGATTCTCATCTAGAAAAGAGAAAAAGTCTCAGATTCACCTTAATTTAAGGAAGCTAGAAACGAGTAATATAATCGAACACAATTGGTTTTACTCTCCCAGCTAGTGACAGGCAAGGCCACTCTCACATCGCCGGGCAGTCTCAGTCAGCAGAAGAAAGCAGATAATGAAGACAAAGGAAGAAATCAGTGAAGCTGAAAACACAGGCCATACAGAAAATCAATGACATAAAAATTCATTTTAAAAATAAAGATGAATAAAATTGGTGAACTACCAGTAAGACTGAGAAGGAAAAAAAGAAATGTCTCAAAAATGAACATGTAATACCGTTGTAAAGGACAATAAAGAAATAGTACAAATAACTCTTTATCCCTTTAAATTTTTTTTTAAGATTATATCATTTCCCCCCTTTGCTCCCTCTAAACCATCCTATATACCCCTTCCCACTCTGCTTCAAATCTATGGCCTCCTTTTTATTACTTGTCACTATGTGTGTGTGTATATATATATATATATATATATATATATATATATAAATAATATGTGTGTATGATATACATGTGTATTTGTGAATCTAGCCATCTCAGTCCATATAACGTGTGTTTAACATTCAGGGCTGACCGTTTGGTACTGGACAACCAATTTTCTGGGGAAGAGTACCTTTCCCATTCCCAGCTCTCTTCAGTTGTTTACAAAACGACTCTTATACACAGATTAGCAATTTAGATGAGAGGAGCCCTGCAGCTACCATGCAGACTGACTACCCAGGGCCATGCAGCTTGCAGAAAGTAACTGAAAAGCTGCACCCCTGCAGGTGATCTCCATTTTGAGCCTCACGTGGTCAGGCAAGTGCGAAACCCCTATTCCTAAAGTCAATTTTTTATATATATATATATTTTACAATGATGCTCAAACTAGCTAGATTCATTTAAAAGTGCACTTTTAATTTTGGGATTTGTTCTTTTCTATGGCTACTGGTGCACGGTGCATTATGCTCACCCCATACAGAGCATCAGCAGTGAGCTACAGCTCTCCTACCCACAGGAGTATAAAAGCAGTGGACACTCTGTACTGTGCGTAGTGAGTCCATTAAGTCACATGACCTTACAAAATTAGCTTTGTGGTAGGTGATTTTGCCCAGCTGTAGGCTTATGCCAGGGCTCTGGCCACGTTTCAAGTCAGTTAGGCTTAACCCTGATGATTGGTAGGTTAGCGTTAGTTAACGCAGTTCAACGTAAGATATTTCACTTCACCTCGCCATGAGTTTGGCAGCTTTCTTCCCGTAGTAATCAAGCACTTATAGATGACAAATAAATCCAGTGGAGTCATTTAACCTTCTAGCTGTTAAGGAAAAGAAAATTAAGATCTCAACGATTCACAACCGTTACATATACAACAGAAAGACAAGCAGAACATACTGAAATTATGACTACTGAGTGAAGGTGCCCTGGAATCATGTCTCTTATACATTGCTTGTGGGAAGATAGGCCCACTGTGGAAGGTGGAGTGACTGGTTCTTAAGACAATAAACACACTAGATGACTGAGCAGTCTCACTCCCGAGCATTGATTTCAGAGAAAGGAAGTCATATGCCTCCCACAAAAAGCTGGTCAGGACTGTTCACGGAACCTAAATAAACTGTCTTAAAATAAGTGACCACATACAGAAATTGTTGTACATTGCCGTAGTTGAAAATGTAAATGTTCCTCCAAAGTCCCAAGCCTTAAATGGCGAAATCCTCGCTCATTTGGTCCTATTGAGGATGGTGGAGACTTTTAGAGGTGGGGCCTTGTGCAAGATCTTCTAGTTAGAGCTATGTCCTGAAGGAAATACTGAGATTCCATTCTCGGTTTCTTTCTCTTTCATCCCCAGCTATGAGCCAAGCAGTTTGATCATGGACTCGAAGCCATGTAGTATTGTTTAGCCACAGGCTGAAGGTGGCAGGACCAGTTAAGACTAAAGCTTCATGGAAACTACATGGAAAAATGAACCTTGTCTCTCTAGGTTATCTCAGGTGTTTATTAGAAGCCTGCCTAGCATACCCATGGCATATACTACCCAACGAAAGGGAACAGATTACTTAGACACACATCACATTAGATGTCGAGAATATTGAAAGCTCATCTCAGCGGGCATGATTGCATTTACATGAGGTTCTCAAAATGACAAGGTTGTAGACACAGGGCTAAGAATGCCAGGGCCATGGGGCAGATGTAAACCACAGCACAGTAGCTTCAGAGAAATTTTTATGGGGACAGAGTAGTTTCATATTTGGGTGATTTTTGTGAGTCTGTGTCATACAAGAATTATGCACATATGTTACACCAATGCTATACCAATTTCCTTCTTTTGATATTGAACTGTACTCACTGAAGCAAGAAAGCAAGCTGAAGGACATGTGGCTTATAAGGAACTACCTTTACAATTCTGTAATTTTTCAAAACTAAGCATTTTAAAAACATTTAAATAACTAAGGCACTGAATGACTAGCACTGAGCTGGAAAAAATGTGATACAGATCTTCGATTCCTTATGTTTCACGCAGAAAATCGGCCTCAAAAAGTAGCTAGATCTCTCTCCATTTTTACTTAACTTGACTAAGGGTTTAATCTATATTGCTTTTTTTTTTCAAAGCACCAACTCTGTGTTTCATTATTTTCTGTGATTCTTTATATTTTTGTTGTTTCTAGCCTTGAATTTATTTCTTGCCATCTACTTCTTCGGGGTGTTATTATTCTTTTTGTTCTACCACTGAGCTAAATCCCCAATCCAAAAATTGATTTATGTATATTGGTGTTTGCCTGCATGTATGTTTGTATGAGGGTGTCAGATCCCCTGGAACTGGAGTTACTGGGAATTGAACCCGGGTTCCTTGGAAGAACAGCCAGTGCTCTTAATTGTTTGAGCCATTGCTCCAGTCCCTCCAATTTTTTAATTTATGCATTTAGTGCTGTAAACCTGCTTCGTAGAATCGCCTTCATTGTGTCCCATAGGTTTGTAAATGTTGTATTTTCATTTTCAGTCAATTCTAAAACGTCTTAAACTTCTTTCTTTGCCCGTTTTTCATTCAGTAGTACATTGTTAAGTTTCAATGAGTTTGTAAATGTTCTGTTGTTTCTGAATTGCAGCTTTAATCTGTGGTGGTCAGATAGGTTGTAGGGTATTATTTGAGTTTTTTTTTTTCTTTATTTTTTTAATCCATTGAGACTTGCTTTGTGGTCAGTTTTGGGGGAAATTTCCATGAACTGCTAAGAAGAAGGTATATTCTTTTGTATTTGGGTGAAATGTTCTGTAAATGTCTGTTAAGTCCATTTAATTGATGCCGTCATTTAGCTCCAGCATTTCTCTGTTTAGTTTGTGTCTAGATGACCTATCTATTGGTGAGACTGGGGTAATGAAGTCAATTCACTATCAGTGTATGAAAGTATGGGATTAAAGCTGTAGTAGTGTTTCTTTTATGAACTTGGGTGCCTTTGTGATGCAAGAATGTTTCGAATTCTGAATCCTCTTGGTGGATTTTTACTTTGATGAATATACGGTGTCCTCCCCCATCTCTTCAGATTAGTTTTGGTTTGAGTTTGTTTTATCTGATATAAAATGGCTACACTGGCTTATTTCTTGGGTGTATTTGCTTAGAACATCTTTTTCTATCTTTTTACCCTGAATTGATGTTTATGTTTGACGTTAAGGTGCATTGTTTTTTTTTGTTTTTTGTTTTGGCTTCCAGCAGAAGGATGGATCCTGTTTTCCCATCCAATCTGTTAGTCTGTGTCTTTTTATTAGAGAATTGAGACTATTAGTCTTGAGAGTTACTTTTCCTTGCTGTAGATCCCCCTGCCTCTTGATCTGCTGGTCTGGGGTTATTCATTATTTGCACTTTCTTGTGTGTGCTCAATCTCCTCAGGCTGAAGTTTTCCTTTAGTGTCTTCTGTAGAGCTGGGTTTGTAGATAGATTTTGCTTACAATTGATTTTTATCATGGAATGCCTTTGTTTCTCCATCTATTATGATTGACAGTTTTGATGGGTATAGTAGTCTGGGCTGGTGTCTGTGGTCTCTTAGAGTTTGGACCCTTTTGATGTTTAGAGTCTCTATTGATAACTCTTGTATTATTCTAATACGTCTGCCTTTATATGTTGTTTGATTTTTTTCCCTTGCAACTTTTAACATTCTTTCTTTTTTCTCTGTGTTTAGTGTTTTGATTGTTATGTCACAAGGGGATTTTTTTTTTCTGGTCTAGTCTGTTTGGTGTTTGTGCCTTGATAAGGATCTCCTTCTTTAGGTTAGGGACATTTTCTTCTATTATTTTGTTGAAAATATTTTCTGTGTCATTGACATGAGTTTCTTTTTCTTTTTCTATTCCTATTATTTGTAAATTTGTTTTTTTCATAGTGTCCCGGTTTTCTTACATTTTCTTTTTAGAATTAACATATTCTTTGACTGAGGTATTCTTTTTTTCTACTGTATCTTCAATGTCTGAGATTCTTTTTCCCATCTCTTGCACACTGTTGGTGAGCCTTAACTCTGAGGTTTTCCAGTCTTATTTCAGTTTGAATTTTCTTTAGTGATTCTATTTCTACTTTGCTGTCAAGGATGGTTTTCATAATTTCATTCTACTGCTCGTGTTTTTCATAGACTTCATTAAAGGATTTATTTCTCTCCTCTTTAAGGGCCTTGAACATAATCATAGTAGCTATGAAGTCCATGTTTTATGCTTTAGTTACATTGAATTTCTCAAGGCCTACTGTAGTAGGCTTTCTGGGTTCTAGGTTATTGATGATGATGTTTTTGCACTGCTGTCTAGGCACTGGGTTTGGGATGATTGTAATTCTAGATGTTATATCTGGTCTTGTCTTTTTGAGTAGGTGTTGTTTTTTGATTTTGATTCCTTGTTTTTGATTGCCCTCTCTGGACCTTAGGAAAGTGTCCTGGCTGTGGGTTGCCTGATAGGGTGTGCCTCTCAGTCACTGCCAGGTGTGGCCACTGGGGGTCCTGGGATAAAAGTAATTCTATATAGTGGGGGTTGACACGAGAGAATGGGAATGTGCTAGAAGGGATGCGACTGAGAGGGTCCACAAGGAAGAAGGGAATCTGAGTCTGTCACTAGGTTTGGCAGGTCCCTGAAATTGGTCTGCTACAGGGTTGACAGTGAGACTAGAGAATTTGCAGTGGAGGACAGAGGAAGAGTGAAGATTAGGGAGGGGAAAGCCTACCGGATTCCCAGGCTGGGGTGGCCAGAAGTTCCAGGTAGAGAGTGCCTCAGGGGATTGGCAGCTGACACAAAGGGTTGGGGTGAGGGAGGAGGCTTGGATGTACAGAGTCCCCAGGGAAGAGAGGCAGAGGAGGACAGGCTTCTCCAAGTGGTTTACTACGGGCAGGGAATGAGATTCTACTCAAGTCTGTTCCTGCACACCAGTGGTGAATTTTCAGTTAGTTTTTTTTTTCCTTTTGAAATAATTTTTGTGTTGTTTTGGTATACTTATTTTTGTTGATAAAATCATTTTGTTTATTTAATTTCTCTGCTGGTTTGTGTTCTGTAGGAACACATGAGCCTCTTTGAGGAAGAGTGGTTTGGATTCTTGGGCAAGCCTACTCACATCTTTTAGACTTATCTAGATACATTGGGTTCCTCCCATTCTTTCACTTGCCAACTGTTTCCTACACATCTGAAGAAACAATACTGCTCAGAGGAATTCTCCATAGATTGGCTTGCACACAGATAAACTGGGATAGATTAGAGGGACTCACCTCTCCCTGTGGCACTGGGCAGAAGTTAAGCATTGTTAAATACTGCTAAGTAATTGTTAATGGTGTTTTTCTTGTAAGTCCTCTTTTAACATGTACTTTTCTTTTAAACAAACCACGGTGTTGGCAACTGGGATGATTTGACTCCCACCCTCATTGACTGCTATTTTGTGCCCTTCTTTTTTTTTTTTTTCTTGCTTTTTGTTTTTTGTTTGTTTTTTTTCGAGACAGGGTTTCTCTGTGTAGCTTTGTGCCTTTCCTGGATCTTGCTCTGTAGACTAGGCTGGCCTCGAACTCACAGAGATCCGCCTGCCTCTGCCTCCCGAGTGCTGGGATTAAAGGCGTGCGCCCCCCCCCTCCTTGTGCCCTTCTTTGGAGCTTCAGTTTCCATGAGCAAGACTACGTATGAGTCAACCAGCCAATCAAATGGCCTTCTGCCCTCTGCTGCTTGGTATGCTCCATGGACGCCTTGAGCAAACCACACCACAACTATGGCTGTCTATTGTTGAAGACTAAGCTCAGCCCCAGATGGTTTACCATAGCCACAGCTGTTTTAAATAGCTTATACCAGCCTTTCACCATCACCAGCTATAGTGAACACTAAATAATGATGCATTTTTTCAGAAGACTAGAAGAGCAGCGTTTCCCTTGTTGGACCAGCAGAAGGCCTTCAGGGGAAGCAAACACAAGTCTTCATTTGCATGTCTGATTGGTGCAAACATAGTTCTTCATTTGCATGTCTGATTGGTCCAGACATCCTTGCCTTAACTTTTTTTTTTTTTCTATAAATGAATGTTTAGCTTCCTTTGCAACTCAGCTGGAAGAAACTCCCCTATACTGTCTCTTGTCCTTCAGCGATATGCGAAGCATAAACTGCTTCTTCCAAATGGCCTTTTCTTGCTTTCTTTTGATCCTGACAGTAATAGGGTGGGCTGAGTTCATGGCAGGAGGTAAGGATGATTGTGGTGATATTTTTTTTGTGCTGAAATATGGTGATATCTTATTTGTGTTTTAATAAATGAAGTTTGCCTGGAGATCAGAGGAAATAGCAAGCAAGCCATTTTAAGTAAACAAAGAAGTCAGGCAGTGGTAGCACATGCCCTTTATCCCATCACTTAGCAGGCAGGATCTCTGTGTGTTCAAGGCTATACAGAGCCAAGCGTGGTGACACATGCCTTTAATCCCAGTGCCAACCATAGAGTTCTGAAGGCCCGTACAGATGGGAAGTGACAGAGTTGGCCAGGAAGAGGAAGTGATGTAGCTAGACAGGGAGCAAATCAGATGGCAGAACAGCAAGACATATAAGCCTGGGTAGACAGGAAGTTGCTCTCTTTAGAAGCTGCGGGGTTGGTGAGGTGAGGTTAGCTCATGGTTTGTTCTGTTCCTCTGATCTTTCTCTCAGGCTTTAACCCAGATTTCTGGCTCCGTGTTTTTTATTCATTAAGACCATTTAGAAATTCATCTGAAGATGATGGAAGCTGCAGCAGCAGTGGTGAGCATCATCAGTGAAGAGGGATGGGGTGGGAGGGGCAGAAATGGTAGGGAGGTAGGACAGTAGAGACAAGACAGAATGGTGACAGTCAAGAGAAGGTAGAGAGCCAAGAATGAATAAAGATAGAAAGTGGTAGAGAGAACCAGGGAGAGAAACTGCAGACCCCACTCTCTGGAAGCATTGCAAGGAGCAGCCCAACCTTAAGGTGGAAGGTCTCATATGCACGAATTCAGTCCCAAGAGCTGTCACTAGCTGCTCAAGACCTGTGACCTTTAAGGTTGTAGGGATGAAGGTTCCAGCGCCTGAAGCCTATTTGCAAGCTGTAATACACACAGTCGCCACCCTGGGCTGCCTCCCGCTACCCAGTGTCGGCTGTTAGCCACTCACTGCTAGCTGAAGCCAAGTGTTCCAACAGCTGCCAAGTGTGGTGATATTGCGTTCCCCAAAATATTGTGCACCCTAATAAACTTATCTGAGGTCAGAGAACAGAACAGCCACTAGATATAGAGGCCAGAAAATGGTGGCACACACACCTTTAATCCTAGCATTCCAGGGGCAGAGATTCCGTCTGGATCTCTGTGAGTTCAAGGCCATACTGGAAACAGCCAGGCATGGTAACAAGAGCCTTTAATCCTAGAAAGTGATGGCAGAGAGCAGAAAGGTGTATAAGGCTTGAAAACCAGGAACTAGCCTGGTTAAGCTTTTAGACTTTTGAGCAACAAACGGTTCAGCTGAGATTCATTCTGGATGAGGACTGAAGTAACAGAAGTCTGAGGAAACAGAATCAGCTGAGAAATTGGCAAGGTGAGGTGGCTGTGGCTTGTTCTGCTTCTCTGATCTTCCAGCATTCACCCCAATATCTCACTCCGGGTTTGATTTTATTAACAAGACCTAACATTTCGTGCTACAGCCCATTGGTGGTTAAGACTCAGAGCAATGGATTTCCAAGTTAAGCACCTCTATCTAGGTCTGGAGCAACAGGCATTTGGAGCTGTAACAAGCCAGCACAACCCCGAGGCCCTGGTTGTTCAAAGGCAACCTGAGAGCGCCAACACTCTCACCTACTCATGGCATTGGAACACATCCGGATGATTAATAACATGACCCTCATTGATCAGTCTGACCAGTTATGGGGCCTTTCTTTCCAGTTGCCCTAAGCATCCAGTCATTTTGTTCTTCCACAGCTTTTCTTGGAGCCAGTGATCTCTGGCGCCCTCTGGTGTTTTAGTATGCCAGTTTCTGCGCTGCTTAGGGTAAAGGTAGAAAAAAACGAAACAAAACAAAAACATTTTAGCAGGGTCCTAAGAGACTGTGGACTGTGGAGTCATGTGGTAATCCTTTTCTTTCATTGGGGTGCAGGGGGATCCTCAGTTCTGTACGTTTCCCCAGCCTCGAAGACTTTTGCCCGCTGTAGGGCGATGGGCACTCCTTATTTGTGGCTTGCTGCTCTGGGCATTTGGATAATGGCAGTCCCGTTAGGACCTGGTCCGAGATGCTACTAAACCAGCTACTCAAGGACATACCGATACGCTGAGAGCCTAGTCACAGTTTCACGCCCTGCCCCTAGAAGTCAGAGACCAGGAAACCTCTCTTGGTGCTGAGCTATGCCAGTTTTGGGAAAAGGCAGACAAAGTGTAATTTCTCTTAGTAACCATTTCATTGCGGCCACTCTAGACTTCTGGCTTGTGTAGGATGCCAGGACATGTTACCTACATTCAGAACCTATTGCGGTGCATGTATGTATCCTTGTTGGTGTGTGTTTCTCAAGGGGAGTGATGATGGCGACTTCTACCTTGTTACTATCACTGTCCCCATTTTTTTCAGTGTTATAAAGGAGCACAAAGATGTGGCAGAAAGGATAGAAATTTACTTATGCAAATAAAGTTACAATTAAGAAGACAGATCACCAGCCATTAAGCTCTGGTTTCTATCCTGGCACTTAGAAGGTAGCTCATTGCTATCTATGCTCTATGATGACATTCTGACTTTAACAATGGAATGGAAATACAATTAATTCACAATCCCCAAACTTGTTTTTTAAAGCAGGTTGTAGGGGAAATGGCAGATTCCTATAATAAGAATAGGCATCACCTATTTTTTTTTCTTTTTTTTTTTTTGCTCTTGATGTACTCTAAGTTATGTGAAATTTATCTGTCACTCTAACTTTTCTGTTTTAATTTTATCAATTTGCTCAAAGGTCTGATTCTTTTGTATCTCTGTCCCTACAATTATGCACACAGACTAAATGGGCTCAGATTAATGTTTCAGAAAGGCAACCGCTATCCACAGGATTGAACTTCGGCTGGAAGCCTCTCATTCCAAACGACAGTCATTAACAACCAAGAGCTGGATGGTCTTGCTTTTGACTGACTCCAAAAGTGTAATCTCAAACAGACGAACCCTGATGACACAGTGATTTTTGCAAATTCTGGGATTCTATAGCACAATGTTTGAAGACCTTTGAACTGAGATCATACATAAGAACTTATATATTCATTTTCTTTCAATTTCCCTTTTTTACTATGATGGAGTGTAGTGGAGTTTAGTAAATTATGTCTGGCAAATGCTAAGCAGTATCTAATGAAGGGGGGAGCTGAACATCAGCCAGCGTTTTCTGTTATTATAGCCTTACACATTCTGGGAGCTTACATTTGGCAATGGCACTTAAGAGATTTAGAGAGATTGTAATCTGAAACTATCCTACCTGAGAGAACAGGACTGACTTTCCAGCTTCTTCCCTAGTCTCTTTGCTATCCCAAACCCTTATTTTATAATCTCAGAAGACAGGGTAGAAATTGTGAAAATGTGGGGAGCAGCACTGTGAATTAAACTATATGGAGCCCTTCTTCTCAATTCATTTAATGTCCTTTTAGGGACCACACCCAGGCATGTTTGCAATAAAAATATACTTACATATTTAAGCTTTTGTTTGTGTGAGACCTTGGGTACCCTTGAGGTCTAATCAACACAACTAAGGTATATTTTGCATATGTTATTTCATTCCAGTCATGGGAATGATGATGATGGGATTTAAAAGCTTCGCTTATGCCTTTCACAAAACGTTACTGTGTCTCTCTTGCTCAGCAATGTGCTAGGCACAGCAAATACGTACACCAAAGAAGCCATTCCGCCTTTAAAGAGGTTACAGGCTAGTGCTGAGTAGAAAGGTGAATAGCGGTTTCCAATACAACATGAAAAATGCTTTACTTTGAATAAATAAATAATCAAGTTCTCACATAGGTCGTTTTTCTCAAAATGGGGTCCCTTCCCACTGGCTTCTGAATGAACAGCTTCTCCAATCTCCAGTTAAACTATGCCTGATGTTTTTCAGTCTCTTGCTCTTCAACGTCAGGTCCCTTGGGTTTGACTTTCTGACTCTCTTATCATTGTGTACCGCTGCCCCAACCAGGTTGCCTGGGTGAGTCATCACTAGGGCACAACCCTTCCCACAGTGAGAAGGACGCTCTGGATTTTCAAAGGGCTTTATGCTTTTTCTCTCCTATTAATCCTAAGATGTGGAAAAGTTACTTTCTCTTAATTCCCCATGAAATAGAGAACAGGGGTGAAGATTCTCCTGAAGGTTTAATTATATTGGAAGTAAACACAACACTTAAAATTATATAGTTGCGGCCATACACAGCAGTTTTTTTTTTTTTTTTAACTAATCCACTTTCTATTTACATCCAGGCTGTTTCCAGAAGTGAAAGAACCAATACTGTCACTCTCTGACTGTAGAACAAGTACACAAAACAAATTACACGGTGCACCATGTCCACTCTTATCAGCCCACGGCCTGCCTCAGGGCTCTTGGTCTTTCTGAAGACTGACATCTTTCCTGTATGTTTGACTATGGGAAGATCTGTTGAGCAAAAAAACGACACTCCTGTCCGTAACATATTCATATCCAAGCAAGCCTAAAGTCTTGTAGGATCAGCGTATTTATAGAATTCTGAAGTGGATGTTCCGTTGAGTCAGAAATGTCCAATCTATGTGGAGACACAACAAAACTGACGTGTTTCCTGTTCATTCTCTTCCTGAGACATTAAGACATAACAACAAAATCCCCAAATCAAATGGGAGTAAACCTAAAACTAAATTTAAGGTTTAATCTCAGCAAATCTTGTCCCTGTTTCTTGTATGTAAAAATTAAATCAACGTCATAATAATAATGGAAGTTTGAAAAGTCTTTAGGAAAACTTTATCAAACATCACGTTAACGATGCTGGAACTTCTAAACAGGATGTATAGTATGTCATACTATGAAAATAGGACAACATATACTTTCCTTACCCATTCACCCATTTTATAGTATAATTATGTATGTAAGTGTATGTTTTTTTGGTATCTGTCCACCAATCTAGATATACATCTATATATCTATCTAATCTGTACATTATCTATATCTATGACCTATCTATCTATCTATCTATCTATCTATCTATCTATCTATCTATCTATCTCTATCTATCTATAATCTATCATCCATCTATGTGCCTATACAATATATCAGCTGTATCTATTTTCCTTCTCTTTCTGTATCTATGCAGTTCATTTCTGCCCGGAATAGTTTTGGTCTGAGAGGTAGTATATTAAACAACAAGAAGTACTTACCCTGATTGAATTTACATCCTAGAAGAGGAGATAGATAAACTAAGGACCAATAGTAAATAAAGTAAATAAACATTTACTGTACTAAGTGGATCAGTTAATGCTACAAGAAGTTAACGTAGAATATGCAGGACCGGTCTGCTCACTTTTGTGTACAATGTAGGTATGAGAAAACTTTGCTGGCAAGAGTTCAGACAGAGATCAGATCAAATTCCTGGAACTATCTGGGGAGAGAACGTTACACTCCGATGGGATAAAGTAAAGAAATATTGAGACTTAACTACATAGTATATTAAGCAGCACCAGGAAGACAAGTTTAATTAGACATCAATGAGGGTGAAGAGTGGAAATCTGAGAGAAGAAACATGTGGGGGCATTAAGCCACAGAAAAGATTTTTAATTTTAGTCTCAGTTTCATGAAAAAATTGAAGTAGGTATTGCTTCAGGTAACAAAAATTGTATATCTAGTCTACCTTAAGAAAAGCAGACTGTCAGTTCTCATTTGCATAAAGACACCATGATTGGAAGATGGCTCTGCACTTAAGAGCCCTGGCTACTATTGCAGAGGACCTGCGTTGGATTACCAGCACCCACAGGGCGGCTCACAACTGTAGGTAACTCCCGTTCCTGGGGATTCGATGCTCTTTTCTGGCCTCTGTGGGCACTGTAAGCACTTGGTGCACAGACATAACTTGCAGGCAACATATCTCATAGCTACAAACACTAAAAAAAAAATAATTAAAAAAAAACATCACCATACAAGCATCTTGGTCAGCTTATAACTATCAGGGTCGAGATCCTGGGGCTTGCTGGTCAGTCCTCAGAATGTGACTTCTGATGTGGGGACTGAAGTGGCTCTAGTATCACCCGTCTGTTCCAACCATCAGAAACCACACGGGAGAAATGAGCTTCCTCTATCTGCAAAGTTACGTCATTGAACAAGCACAAGGTTTTCTACTTAAATTCCATTGAGTGGAATTGGCCCATAGGGCGACCCTTACTTCTGAGGGAAACTAGGCAGTGTTGTCATCATCACTAGAGCAATTTGTGAACATCAGGGCTTCAGTTTCCAAGAGGGTAGGCACCGGAGCACTATCAGTAAGCTCTGAAGTTGTGAGAAGTCACTGGACAGCGTTGATCATGGCATACAGATTTATATTATTAAATTATCCTTTTGATTGCAGTGTATAGAAGGACCCAATAGTTGAAACAGGGAAATCAGATTTCAGTCCCTGGCCATAAATCACATGCTATTAACACCACTCTAGAGATGGACTAATAGAGTTTTAGTTACAAAGGTTGCCCCAACATTAGCCACACAATCAGATGTTGCATCCTGAACAGTTTATTTCCTTATTTATACACTTAATATTGGCTTACAAAAAAATTACAAAGTCTCTTGACAATATAGAACTCTTTTTATACTCCTGTTCCATTGAGATTCTCATCAAATCTCATTGAATGGAGAATATATCTATATTTTAAATATAAAGCTTGCACAGACTTATACCAAAGTTAGCACATGTCAGTATGTTACCATTTTAAGAATAATCAATCTGAACTTGAAAGCGTGCTGCCCACTGCATGGCATAACCTCATGATAAACATTTCCACACCCTCCTGGCTGCCTACATGGACTAAATTTAGAAACACAATTTCCACTTGTGCTGGCTAGTTTTATGTCAACTTGACACAAGCTAGAGTCCTCTGAGAGAAGGGAGCATCAATTGAGAAAATACCTCCACAAGATAGGACTGGAGGCAAGTTTTAGGGCTTTTCTTAATCAGTGATTGATGGGCAGGGCCCAGCCCACTATGAGTGGGGCCATCCCTGGGCTGGTGGTCCTGTGTGTTATAAGAAAGCAGACTGAGCAAGCCATGGGGAGCAAGCCAGTAAGCAGCACTCCTCCATGACCTCTCCATCAGTTTCTGCCCTGTTTGAGTTCCTGCCCTTACTTCCTCTGACGATAAACTGTGATGTGGAAGTATAAGCTGTAAGTTTTGGGTCATGGTGTGTTTCATCACAGCAATAATGACCCTAACTAAGATTCCACTTTCTATAAATATCTCTCCAATGAGAGGAAGATATATATGTGTGTGTGTGTTGTTTGTTTGTGTGTGTGTGTGTGTGTGTGTGTGTGTGTGTGTGTGTATAGAGATAGACAGAAAGAGAGAGAGAGAGAGAGAGAGAGAGAGAGAGAGAGAGAGAGAGGTGTAGAGCTGAAGCCAAACAGATAATATTGTGACGTTACTTACATTTTTGATTATTTTCTATAATTTTCCCGGTTAATTGTTCCCCTTCAAGCATCTTTAATAATGCACAGAGTTTTCAGCAAAGAATTGGCAGGCTTTGTTTCTGAAGAGATTGCTTCCAACTTGGCGGCTATGGAAATGAAGTTTGTGCTATGCATGCCTTAGGGCACAGCAGAAGGAAGGGAACCTATGAGAAGAAAAAGAAGCCAGGGAACAAACAGGTCGTTGCTTTTTCATTCCCTAAAGTGCATTACATTCGATTTCTAAGATGACTTGATGTGTTTGATGTCTTGATATCAAGGCCAGTTGATCGTGCTGGTTTGTGACAAGGGTGTTAGGAAAATCAAAGTGATTATGTCTCCTTCAGTCCTTCAGTGAAGTCGTTGGTTCAGGATGGTACCACCTAAAGGGTCAGCGGGGCACAAAGGGTGCCAGACATCAGTTTTTTGTTAAGGGGTGGTACAATCGATGATTAACAATTGGCAATTGCTTCATTACAAAGTCCTTCAGTGACTTAAAGTTACCACATCAACAACATACATTCACTGTGGCATTTGAGGTGCTGCACATCTAGTTTAACCAGAGTAGGCCAGTCTCTTCATTCTAAAGATGGTTAGGAATGAAATTAGATAGTTGCTTTGGGAGTGGTTGGCTGGTCCATGAATTAGCCTCCTCCAATGTTTCTTTTCCTTATTCTGCTGTAGTTGTTTAGGCATCATTGAAAGGTCATGAACGTAAGAGATGGTGGCGTTCGCTCCTGGCACATATGAGCTAGAAAACATAAAAATAATCTGCTTTATTAATAAGAATATCTTCCTTTGAAACTTTGAAATTTATATCCTCCTCATTACATCTTGCATTAGTGGGTAATCAAGAATGGAAAAATACTCGTGCTGTGAAAAAAAATGAGGGCTTTTAAAAATTGAAACTCTCCATGTCTTTAAAATTTCTCTTTGGGAAATTAACAAATATTGCAGGAACTGAAATTTGATAATCTCTCTGTTTGCCCAGGAAAAAGGTACCATATGCTTCCAAAATGTTGTGGGAGCCCAGTTTTAATGAGTCATATATGAGTGATTTAATTGAATTCATTCCTTCTGTACTAATTATCCTTTGAAAGGAAATGATTTTCTTTTGCCTTTATGTTGCTCACTGTCAACATATCTAAACGGTTCCAATCTCAAGAAGGGGAAATGACTCCTGCTTTGATTTTTTTTTCCTCTTAATTCAGAGTAAGAATTTAGACTATGGGGAAAGGTAAAGACCTACTGGAAAAATAATATTTTAATTCAGTAAGTAAGTTAAGGGAGGGAAAAAAAGTTAAGGGAGGTTGTGTTGACTGTACAGAAGGCACAGAGTTAAGAATCATTAGGCCAGAGGAAAATATGTTAGAAGTCGTAGCATGCACTATTAAGGCGGGGACAGAGGTAGGAAGATCGGGGTGAGGTGTTACCTGGACTCCCCAGAAGGGAAGAGGTGCCACATTGTGAAGGGTTTCAATAAGGTCTCAAGGCGTCATTTGTGTATATTTACACTGTCATAAATGATACACACCTACTGCCCTTTAAATGGTTTGTATTGGTTGGCTCCAGAGTGTCAAGGTAGCAGTGACCACCTAAATCCAATTTCTCCATGAATCTGGAAAAAACGCTGCAAATGAATAAGAGCCGCAAAGAGAAGCACACGGAGGCGAGCACGTCAGTGGGAGGGCAGGACATGGCCCCACCGCTTCAAGTCACCTGTAAGTAGAAAACAAAACAAAACAAAAACAAAAACACTGTTTCTCAGGTGGCTTTCCTCTTCATCAGAGAGAAATGGGTTGACATCTTAGGAAAACTAATTTGAAATCAGGAGAAAACCGTGTAGGGGCAAAGATTGCAATAAAATTACCATCAGAAAACGAAAATTGAAGTGCTCGGATGTTAAAAGTAAACCCTGTATATCAGTGTTCTACCTGCAGGAAAGAGACTCAAAAGGCTTTGGCTCTGGGAAATCCTGCTTCTGGCATGCCCGGGATGAGAAAGGAAGACACAAATTCGGCTTGAAAAGGAGAGATCGGAAGCTGAAGGGTCAAAACAAGGAGTAAGGTAAGGAGAAAGTTAGTATAATAAAAGAAGAAAGAAACACACAGGACACCAAACAAAAACTGTCCTCGTGTATCATCCACTAAAGTAGTAGACTTGTCCACGAAACATGAAGAAAAATGGTTTGACCTCAGTGAAGACACTGGGAGAAGAAATAAACATGAGAATATAAATATTTCAGTTAATGAAATTCCCTCCTCCCTGCACACCACTGGATGATACTGCAACCAATGTTTTGATATGAACGTTCTCAAGCATTTTTTTTTTTTTTTTGGTGGTAATAATGAAAAGTCAGTAATCTTGAATTCTAAAGTTTAAAAGAGACAGGAATGTCCCTCCACTATGAAGAAATAGAATGGCTCTTATTTTATTTCAAGGAAAAAAATGAGAAAAAGAAAGTCATACAATAAGAAAAGGTTTAAATTATAAGATGTTTAAGAAATGAAAGTGGAAAGCCATCAAAGGGAAGGGGGATCTAGATACGAATGAAGGGAACTGATCAGGGTGCTAGTGAGTGAGGAGAGAAGGAGGGTTAGAGAAGCACACAGAGGCTGCAGAAAGGAGGAACAGCAAAGAGAAACTCCACTTACAAGACAGGGGCTCGGTCCAGGAGCAGAATGGACAAACCAGAAGGACTTCCCAATTCCTGGGAAAACTGACTCAGAGCAGTCAAACCACTGATGGTGTTCAGTAAAATCATTACACTTTAAAGATAAAAGAAAAAAGTGCTTCAGATCCCAGGCCTAATTAATAAACACACCAGCCAGCCAATAAATATATGAATCTCTTTCATGAAATCGGTCTATCAATCTTCCCAAAGGCAGCATATAAGTTGAGACAGAAATAAATATTTCAGGACACATGGGGCGAAGAACATAGGACCAAAGGATCTACCATCTAGATTAGAGGTTCTCAACCCTAAAATGTCAGATGTCCTGTGTATCAGATATTTACATCATGATTCGTAACAGTAGCAAAATCACAGTTATGAAGTAGCAGTGAAATAATGTGAAGGTTGGGGGTCAGCACAACATGAGGAGCTATATTAAAGGGTCGAAGCATTGGGAAGGTTGAGAACCACTGCTCTAGATGAACTTCAAATGTCAGGCCTGTTGGTGAAAAAATTTAAACATGCAAGATATGAGAGATTATTTCTCTCTTTCCCTTTATTGAAAATAGATTCTTTTTTCACATTATATATCCTGATCACCTCTCTAGCCCTTATATTGGATATTTTAATGGATGAGCCGAGGCTAAAATAAAAGTGGAGATGAGGGTGAAGGAGTAATACACGAGCATTATGTCTTTAAATCCTCCATCTGAAAATGAGGAAATGGACGGAGCAGGAAGGACAAGGCAGAACAAACTCAGTAACTGATTTATTGTCACTAGTTATGGTCAAATCACACCACCACAAATTGATTAGCCAGATGGTAATAGGTTGGCTAAGGAAGCTAAAACAAAGGTACAATTGAAAAAGTACCAAGATAACCATTAGAACAAACAGAGTAAGTTATTTATTTTTTAAAATAAATAAGAAAAAAATTAACTTATCTATAGAATGTAAATATAATAAATATAGAACTATAGCTAAATAATCACACAGAACAGAGACTAGGCATGTCAATCATTTCAACACATGTCCATGGGTCTAATGTCATTGTTGAAAGAAAGAGATTTTCAGCTTGATTCAGAAAGAAGACGCAGTTGTGTGATATTTTGAATAACACATCTAAGCAGGGGGATTCAGAGAGGTCAGGCACTAGAAGGAGACCAGAGGTGCACCAGGACAAATGAAGATGGGTGAAAAGCTTGTGTTGCTGTCGTGATGCTGGACAAAGAGCATTCCAGTCAAATGTGTTAGGTGTGGTGTAAAGGTTACATTTCATCTGGGAACCAGAACTCAAAATGGAAGCACAGTGGTTATGAACTTCTGTGCATTAAACTACTACTTGTGTAAAATAGACATTATAAACAATGGGTGCATACTAAAATAAGTGGGTACATACGAAAAATCAGGGGTTTTTACATATCTCTCTAAAATTAAAATGACTGTAAGTATATCACAGACCTTTATCAGAAAATCAACTATGTAGATCTTATTGTCCAATAGTATTTCATAACAACTCAGTAAAGCCAGAACTTAGTTGTAGGATATAAAAACCAATAAACTCTTTATAACAGAGATACCAATCCATTGTTGTAAAAGGTGGGTGTTATAACTGAGATATGGGAAGGCCGATAGACCAAGAGCAATTGCCACTGAAAACTTAAAATTTGGGAGCTGAAGAGATGACTCAGAAGTTAAGAGCAGTGACTGCTTTTCCAAAGGACTTGGGTTCAATTCCTAGGACTCTCATGGTGGCTAACAATGATCTGTAGTTCCATTTCTAAGGGATCCAACTCCCTCTTCTGTCTGCCGTGGGTACCACACACTTTAAGTGCACAGACATACATGTGGACAGAACACTCATACACAAAGAATTAAAAAAAAAAAACCCTTAGTTTGTTAACCTTGCAGATCCCAAGAGGAGGGTATGTGCTTTGCCTCAGAGGATCACACAGAGTACAGGGGTGGTAAGGAGGTAGGTAGAGAGACAACATAAGCAATAACCTTGGTTGTGGTTTCAGGCAACACAGGATAAAG
>CABHPQ010001178.1:6409-27364 GCA_902168405.1 Peromyscus aztecus
AATACAACTTGCGGCAATCACTTCAACCATTGCCACATTGTCTCCAAACTCATTCAGGAGGAATCAAAATATCTGGATTAAAGTCGCCATCTCGCTTTCTTGGTGGAGGACACTATTTTCCTCCTATTCTAGGTTCCCACACTTCTAGTTTATCATCCCATCTATATGTTACTCAATCCAGAGTCTTCAGCCAACACTCCTTAGGGTCTCAAGTTTTACACAATACCCTTGGAATAGCCTCAGAAGCTGAATTATTCATCGTGGCCAATTTAAGTCCAGTGTGT
Source organism: Peromyscus aztecus (assembly GCA_902168405.1). Classification (NCBI taxonomy): domain Eukaryota; kingdom Metazoa; phylum Chordata; class Mammalia; order Rodentia; family Cricetidae; genus Peromyscus; species Peromyscus aztecus. The sequence continues at coordinate 6,694 of CABHPQ010001178.1, forward strand.
TGACACACATCATACCATGTGCTATAGTTGACCGCACATTCAGTACAGTTTATCGAAGTCTAAAAAACTTCCCTAGGCTGTAGGTGCTTTTCCATGAACTGCTTAACTGCCTTAACCCCAGCCTGGGTGATCATCTCTGTATAATTTCCTGTGAAATTTACTTCACTCCTTTCCTGTATCACAGAAATCACCATTGATCTAGGAACGCAGAACATGAAGATCTGATAGAAGAAAAAGACTAACATTACAAGAAGTAATTATATGGGGGATAACATGACATGTGCATGCCATAAAGCATGACTTTGGGACACGTAGACATTTCTGTCTTGGCCCTCTAGAGGCATGCTAAGCAGAAATCCAGAGGAGAGTGCACAGAGGGTTGATAGTTCACAATCTCAGGTCCCTCACCTCCAATCTCTGCTAGCAGCACATCAGGCATCTTATATGCCATCCCCGACACTACATAACGTCTGTTCAGGACCTTCTGGCTTTCAAAGTCTCCATTGTGAAGTCGGGTGTTATTCTGATGGGTTTGCCATTTGGCCTTTTTCCTTTGCTGCTCTTAATATTCTTTTGTATTCTTTATGTTTAGTGGTTTGATTATGAGTCAGGAGATGTTTTGGGGTGGTCTAGTCTATTTGGTGTTCTGTAAGCTTCTTGTATCTTCATAGGCATTTCCTTCTTTAGGTTGGGAAAGTTTTCTTCTATGAATTTGTTGAATATATTTTCTGTGCCTTTTTAATTGGTATTCTCCTTCTTTTTTTTTTTGGTTTTTTCGAGACAGGGTTTCTCTGTGTAGCTTTGCGCCTTTCCTGGATCTCACTCTGTAGCCCAGGCTGGCCTCGAACTCACAGAGATCCTCCTGCCTCTGCCTCCCGAGTACTGGGATTAAAGGCGTGTGCCACCAACGCCCGGCTTTTTCTCCTTCTTTTAGCCCTATTATTCTTAGGTTTGGCCTTTTCATGGTGTCCCAGATTTCCTGGACATTTTGTGTTATAACATTTTTGGCTTTAGTGTTTTCTTTGACTGATTAATCTATTTCCTCTACTGTATCCTGCACACCAGAGATTCTATCTTCCATCTCTTGTATTTTGTTGGTTATGCTTTCATCTGTAGTTCCTGTTCATTTACTCAGATTTTTCATTTCCAGTATTACCTTGGTCTGTGTCTTCTTCATTGCTTCTATTTCAATTTTCATGTTTTGAACTGTTTCCTTCACCTTTTTAATTGCTTTTTCATGGTTTTCTTTGCTTTCTTTAAGGGATTTATTGATTTCTTCCAATTTTTGGTTTGTCTTTCCCTCAATTTCTTTAAGGTTTTTTTTTTCATTTCCTCTTTAAAGACCTCTATCATCTTCATAAAGTTATTTTTAAGGTCACTTCCTTCTGCTTCTTCTATATTGTGATGTTCAGGTCTTGCTGTTGAAGAAGTACTAGGTTCTAGTGATGCCATATTGCTCTTGATGTTGTCATATGTATTTTCACACTGGTATTTACCCATCTCTTCCTCCAATTGGTACAAGAGGGGTCTATATCTGAGGGTATTGTTCTTGGTCCAATCTGTGCTTGCTGTGTTTATGTCTCAGGGAGCCAATTTTGGTTTAATCAGACCTGGCAGATTCTGTGTCTTAGGAAGACACTGATTGCTGGGGGATGAGTGGATTTGGGGCTGGGAGTGGGTCTTATAGATTGCAGGATCTCATGGGGGTGTTGGTGGGGGTGTCTACCTGCAGGAGTCTTCCCTTCTGGCCTGCACCTGAGGCAGTGATGGGTGGTGTTAGGGGAGTATGGGTTGTGCCTCAGGGGCCTAGGTCCTAGAGCTGCTGGGAATTTCATGATGTCAATTATAATCATTATCAATTTGGTAATTCATGTATTATCCCTAAAATAGTTCCTTGGTATCAGTGTAATTGACTGATAAGATACAATCATTAGAAAGACATACTATTTCAAATAAGAAAAATATTTCACACATAGACAGAGACAATTAGAGCTGAAGGTACTACACCATTGCATTATGCAACTGAAGAGGAGCAGCCCAAGGATATTGGAAAACCAGCCTTAATTTATCCAGCCACTATTCAAGAATTACCACCAGATGATACCCCCCAAGGCCATTCAGAAGTTAATTGGTATCCTAGAAATGTTAGATTAGAAGAGATACAAGGAAGCAATAGCTTCATATGATATGCATTCACTTTTGTGAAGCAGTTGTTAAATTCATGGGACACTCAGAACAGAATTATCCCACAAGACTGGGAAGATTTAGTTATATCAGTACTGGAAGGTGGTCCTCAGTTACAATGGAAAATGTGGTGTATAGATGAAGCTATAGTCATAGAACAATGAGGTTGGGCTAGAGGTTATGAGATTTCCCAAGAGTAATTAATTGGTGAGGACCATTATGCTGATTTGGAAAGACAGAATACATTTGATGATTATACCTTGTCCCTATGTCATATGGTAGCTTTGAATGCTTGGAACACTACTAAAGAATCAGGAAAGAAGACTAAACCATTTACTAAAATTATAAAAGGCCCAAAAAAGTCTTCACTGACTTTTTATGAAGATTGGCTTCAGCTGTAAATAGAATGATATCAGATCCAGAAATTAGACAAATATTAATTGAAACTTTTCTTTTGAAAATCCTAGTTCAGAATGCAAATGTGTGATTAGACCTTTAAAATTAAGATTATAACTCATAGATAAATGGAATGGAAATATAGCTGATATTGGATCTCATACTAATGATGATATTTGGATAGAAGAATTGCTTTCTAAAAATTTTAAGAAAAATCAAAAGGTTAGGTGTTTAATTGTGTTAAAACAAGTCATCTGTAATGTGATTGTACACAATTAATTCCTAGGAACAATATTTTTTCAAGAGATAATTGAAATAGAAGGCCCCAGTCTTCTGGATTATGCCGAAAGTGTGGCAAAGGTCAGCATTAGACTATGAATGTAGATCAACATGGGGCAGTCAAGGTAATCCTTTGCCATTGGGGAATGCTTTCAGGGCCCTCTCACATACCCCCATATCAAATTTGGTCAACCATTCCATGTCAGCATTGGGAAAACTTTTCTACAGAGCAATTAAAAGACTTAATGCCTATTGTGAAAAACTATACTGCACTGGGTGACAGAAAAGTTTTATAAGATAAAACAAAATTTTTTGGAGAAACATGAAGCAAATATTTTGCAAATTTCTATAGATGATCAAAGACCAAAATTAAAAATACAAATAAATGGCATTGAAATAGAGGGTTTGGTAGACACAGGAACAGATGTAACAATAATGGCACCCAAACCTTGGCATCCAAATTGGCCATTTCAAGAGGTAAATATTCAGCTTCTAAGGATTGGAACTTTATCTCAGGTAAAACAAAGCCCAAGAGGGATTGAATGTATAGGACCAGAAGCACAGAGAAGAAAATTAAACCATATGTGACAAACATAGCAATAGATTAATGGGACTTGGTTTGTTATAGCAGTGGAATACCCAGATTAACATTCCTCCAGTCTCAGAAACAAACCATGAAGTGGAGACTGTTAACAGATCTCAGTGCTATTAATAAGGTCATTCAGCCAATGAGCTCTTTACAGCATGGAATTCCCTTGCCTATTCTCCTATCTAAAATATGGTCTATTATAATGCTTGTTTTAAAAAACTGCTTTTTTACTATATGTTCACAAGAACAGGATAGATCAATTATGAATTCTTGATAATTTCCAAATATTGCTAGGACATATTAACTGACTATGACCCACAATTATATTGACCACTCAAGAACTAAGTAATTCATTTCAAATATTAGAAGGTGATAAGGACTTAAATTGTCAAGAAGATTATCAGCTGAGGCTGAGAGAGAATTGACTTTGGTAGAAAAGAAGTTACAGGATGCACACGTGGATCATTTGGATCCAGAGCATGAATGTATTCTGGTTATTTTACCTTCTATGCATTCTCCTACAGGAATTATATTGAAGAGAAAGGATAATATCTTAGAATGGATATTTTTACCATACAAATGGAGTAAAACATTAAAGACTTATATAGAAAAGGTTTCTGGATTGATGGTACCATTTACTAATACTGAAATTTCCTCATTGTGGACAAAAAATGAACATTGGCAAAAAACTTGCAGAGATTATTTTGGGATAAATTAGCAACAAATATTCCAAAAGCAAGAGACTTCAGTTTATAAAGAGAATTGTTTGGATTCTTCCTCACATTGTATGGGTAACACCAATTTCTGGAGCCCCTACATTCTATACTGATGCAAACAAATCAGGAAAGGCAGGTTATAAGTCAGGAAATTTAAGTAAAGTAGTCCAAATCCTTTATGATTCTGTTCAAAAGTTAGAATTATGTTATTCTCATGATATTATTAAATTTTCTAGAAACTCTTAATATAGTTACTGGTTCTAAATATGCAGAAAGAGTTGTTTTACATTTTAAATCTGCTGAACTTATACCAGATGATTCAGAATCAAACTTGTTATTTATTTGATTAGAAGAAATGATCAGAAATAGAAATCATCCCTTGTACATAATACATATCAGATAACATATGGCTTTACAAGGTCCTCTAGTTGAAGGTAATGATGAAATTGATAAACTCTTAGTAGTAAATATGTTAGGATCCTCAGAATTTCATTTATAAAAACATCATGTAAATAGCAAGGGTTTGAAAAAAGACTTTCCTATCACTTGGTAACAAGTCAAGGAAATTATACGGTAAGGTCCTACTTGTTCATTATATTATTAAACTCTACTACCTACAGGAAGTAACCCAAAGGGTACTCAAAAAATGAAACCTGGCAAATGGATGTGTTTCATTTTGCAGAGTATGAGAAATTAAAATATGTACACCATACCATAGATACATATTCAGGACTTTAATGAGCAACTGCTCTGAGTTCTGAGAAGGCTGATCTGTAATTACACATGTATGAGTAGTTATGGCCATAATGGGAATACCTGTACAAATTAAGACTGACAATGCTCCAGCATATGTCTCTAGTAAAATGGAACATTTTCTGCATATTACAACATAAAGCATATTACAGGTATACCACAAAACTTACAAGGCAAGTAGTTTTAAAAAAACTAATCTCATTTTAAAAGATATGCTTACTAAACAGAAAGGGGTAATAAAGACCCCCAGAAATTGATTGCACAATTTTTTTTTGTTTCTAAACTTCATGTTTTATTTTTATTTTCAAGAAAAAAGCATGTTTCATATATTTAATAGTATCACCATCATCTGTAAAAAAATCCATGGGCATCAAAGGAACCAAACATTCAAGTTTTACATTTAATTTTTTAACTATAAATAATTACAAATTTGATTAGAAACTATTCCCTAGCTTCTGCCACTCATCTATGCTCCAAGTATGCATTCTCTTTTGCTTCTCTACTATGGCCTTATGTTTAGATTCCCAGTTTTGTCATTCTGAGGGATGGAGCCATGTAGCAATACATCCATCTGTAAAAATCACTGTCAACACACAGAGAAAGTATTTTATTTCTGAAAACATTTCATTTACTTATCTATTTAGTTGTAGGTGTGGGTCAGAGGAAAACTTTCAGGAATGGGTCCTCTCCTTCTACCATGTATATTCCTGGGAATAAACTCAGGCTGTATTGAACACTGCCGTGGTGGTCAGTGCCATAACTGCAGAGCCAACTCACTGGTCTGAGGAAGTACTTTCGTTTGTTTGTTTTCCTTTTATTGAAAATAGATTTTTTCTTTTTTTTCTTTCAGTTTTCTTTATTAAGAAAATTTCTACTCACTCCACATACTATCCACAGATCCCCCTCCTCCCTCCTCCCACCTCCAGCCCTCTTTCCCAAGCCACCCCCACATCCCCACATCCCCCAAATCGAGGTCTCCTTTGGGGAGTCAGCAGAGCCCAGCACACTGAGCCTAGGCAGGTCCAAGTCCCTTCCCACTGCACCAAGGCTGGGTTGCACAATTTTTTATTAAGTTTAATTTTTTTAAAGCTAATGAGAAAGGAGTGACAGCTGTGGAGAGACATTGGATAATAGAAAAAAATGCTGAATTAAATCAGCCTGTATACTGTAAAAATGTGTTGACATCAGAATGGCAATGGGGATGTGTGTTACATTGGGGAAGAGGTTTTGCTTTTGTTTCCACATGAGAAGAAAAGCTATGAATACCATCAAAATTGGTAAAGATTAGATTCAAACAGTAGAGTCCTCTTGATTAAAAGAGAAGATAGTTCATCAATCAGTGTGGCTACTCAATCTAAACTAACTTATAAGACTAACCAATGCTTTTCATTTGATCAGATATAACCTGGCAAAATTGAAATTCCCCAAAGTTATGGTTGGGGCAGGGTATTTTGTTTTGTTTTGTTTTGTTTTTACAGGAGAATGAAGGTATCCAAATAAGGAATCTGAAGACCACTATACAAATGAGACATCTGAAAAAAAAAAAAGAAGGAGTCAATCAGATAAATTGTCCCAAGAAAAAGAGTAAATTAGTCTTTTGGTATATCACATTCCAATAGGATAAAATTTCATAAATTTCAAATTTTTGTTTCTGCTGTTTGCTACAGATATATAAGTCAAATGGTCTTTTTGTAATCCCAGTTCAATTAAGAATTAAAGCTGGCTTTGGATTTGGAGTGTGGTTCTCTCCTTCTCTAAACCCAAGCATGCTTGTTAAAGAAAAATCCAAAATCTCTGTCTCATGTCAGAAAAGTCACCTGGTATGGCACAGAAGAAAAACCAAAATTAATGGACTATTGTATTGCCACTAATCTCATATTCTTTGGTTTTATTTTGATGCTTTAAATATTGTCTTAAGTTATACATATTGTCTCAAAATTTATAAGATTAATATCTATGTATATATATTTAATCTTTCTGTCATGATATTAATGGTCATATAGAGTATTAATTTGAGGAAAAGGTTTAATATAGCTTCCTATACATGGTTTGTAGGTTGAGTCTGAATCAGTTAACTAGGAATTAAGTTTGTACTCTGGATGTACTTAACAAATTGTGGTCTATTAACCTCTCCAACATCTGCTGCATATGACATTTAAAATGTCTAAATTTTCTGCAGTGAACCATTCCCATTCCCAACAGTGACCTCTGACATTTGCAAAAGAATGATATGACCCCACAAGAATGATTCCACTTAGAGAGTGGTAATGACACTAAGATGATAAATGCTATTCATAGATCAGCTTTGGACTGTAAACTGCTCAGGACAATTGCAAGGTGACTAGATGAGATTGTCCAGGTTCATGCACTACTACAGCCAGGATTTCAGACAGGCCCTACAACTCTCCCATTACACAGAAACTGGCAACAAATGCTACAGCTGTCTCTCCCAGGACTTGACCACTATCTCAATTTTCTCAGGATCCCCTGGAGATAAATGTCAATCCCCAGACAACAGGAAGGAATCAATAGAGCATAATGGCCATATTCTCAAGGGGTAGCTTGGGGTTTTTTTAGTCATTCAATGAGTTATGGATATTTGTCCTCATTTTTGCAGGTTGGTTGCAAGTTATTATTGGTAATGGTCAGGAAAAAAGCTGAACAATGGAGATTAGATTTAGAAATCTCATTCTGAAAAGAAAAAGGGGGATATAGAAATGATGGGATAAAAGAACAGATTACTGACTTTACTTTTTTTTTCTTACAAAAGAAAACATTTAATCGGTGATTTGTTTACAGTTTCAGAAGCTAACCTATTATCGTCATGGCGAGGATACATGCAGGTAGGCATGGTCCTGGAGAAGTAGGTGAGAATTCTACATTCTGACCCCAGGAAACAAGAAGACAGTCTGGATCAGGTTTGAGCTCTTGAAACCTCAAAACCTACCCCCAGTGACACACCTCTTCCAACAAGACTGCACCTCCTAATCCTTGTAATCCTATTAGAATTCCATTCTCTGATGGCTGAACATTCAATATATGAGCCTATGAGGCCATTCTTATTCAACCAACACATTCTGTAAGAATAAGGACCGACCTGAATTCAGCTCCTCAGGACCAATGTAAAGCTGTAAGTGTCTACAAACCCAGCACTAAGTGGTGGAGAGGCAGGAAATGATCCCCCTATCTCCGCACACCATTTCTTGACTCTACTTTTAAATTAAGAAAGAAAATACCAGTCTTAAACATTTTACATTAGTATGGAATTTTCTATATTGATACAAATTTGAGGTTACTTTTGTTATACTGTATATATGTTTCTACTCTTCTTTTAAGTATTTCTGTATATTGATTCAAATTTAAGGTTATTTTTGTTAGAACATACTGTGTATACATTTCTACTCTTGTTTAAGTTATTGTACCTATGCAGCTCACCTAACAATGTATTATAAATTTCTAGTCCTTGAACATTATTATTGCAAACTATTTAGAATAATAAAGAAGTACAGGTTAATAGTTAGCCACCTATTACAATCAAACTTGTAATCATGTTAGGTATGTTTTCAAGGCCAATCAGAGATATATTTTAGATAGACAGGTGGTCTTCAAACACTTCAGAGGTCTGCAGAATATGACATTTAAGATGTTTTAGTGTAGCTAGAGTTTTCCTGCCTGACTCACGATCAGGATAAACTTCTTTCACCTGCCAGTCCCACAGCCGCTCAGACCCAACCAAGTAAACACAGAGACTTATATTGCTTACAAACTGTATGGCCGTGGCAGGCTTCTTGCTAACTGTCCTTATAGCTTAAATTAATCCATTTCCATAAATCTATACCTTGCCACATGGCTCGTGGCTTACTGGCATCTTTACAAGCTGCTTGTCCTGGCGGTGGCTGGCAGGCAGTGACTACTTCTGCCTTCCTGTTCTTTTTATTCTCTCTGTTAGTCCCGCCTATACTTCCTGCCTAGCCACTGGCCAATCAGTGTTTTATTAGCAACACATTTGCCATACAGAACATCCCACAGCATTTTAGTAACATAAGGCTTTTCATGACAATGAGACACATCTGCTCCTGGCAGCTTCTCTCTACTTCACAGAACATGATGGATATCAAAGAGTTTGCTTTTTTTGTGGCAAAACTTAGCCACTTGGCAAGAAACTGCCCTTGCCTTGACTGCTGACAATAAGCTGTTCAAATTGGACAAGCAGGATACAGAAGAAAGCTACTGCCAAAACTTGCTAAGACAAGGCTGGACATTCCCTCAAAATTCTCACTTCACAGAAAAGTCTGTCAGATATTCTAGGTCTGTAGGCTGAATATAGATGCCATAATATAGAAGAACCTTGGGTGACTAGCCAGGCAGCCAGCTATTACTGTCATTTTTATAGTTTTGGAAGTTGTTTGCTCTGTACTTCCTGTTTACTCAGGTAATATTATGTACTTCTCAGGTGTCTGATGGAGTTCAAGATGGGGAAGTTATAATAATAGTTTTTCCTGGTAACCAAATTCAGAAAAGAAACTCACCAAAGAGGTGGAGAGTGTATAAGGTTGAGACATAAAAGGAGAGTTTTGAGTTGGTAAAACAAGTTAGGATAGAAAGTGAACTAGGTACAAAAGTTTGGACTCACCAATATAGAATGTATAATGGAGTATTTTCTCTGAAATTGCCAAAATGCAAATGGATTTGACATTGTGAATGTAATTCTTATCTGATAATTGTTTTATTGTATATAGTTTTACTATCTTAGAATTAAAACCTTCCTTTTTATTTAGACAAAAGGAGGAATTGTTGTGTGATATTTTGTTCTCATTCTGACAATAAAGTTTACTTTGAATCACATGGCAGAGTTGGCTACTAGCTGACCAAAATTAGCCATAGAGGTTTTGGAGGACTGAGGACAGATAGCGAGACAGGAAGTAGTAAGGCAAGGCTTAGATAGGATTTCAGCCCACTGGGATGGAGGAACAGAGGGATAGGAGGTCACTTGTCACTTTTCTGTCACTTCTCTGATCATTCAGGTTCCTACCCAAATATATGACTCCTGATTTTTTATTGATAAAGAATAATTAGATAAACACATCAAGATGAATCTATAGAAACAATGACATCATGCAGAGTAGGGCAATGCATACTTGTAATCCTAGCTCTGGGGAGATCGAGAGTCAGATGGATCCTTAGGGATCACTGGACAGCCTGCCCAGCATACTTACAAGTTCCTGGCCATTGAGAGACAGTCTCACCAGATAAGGTGAAAAGTGCTCATGGGCCAACAATTCTATAAGGTGGTCACTGAGGTCTTCTCCATCTCCTCTGGTAAAGAAACTTAATGGCAAAGGTGTTACAAGGTAAAGCAATCATGTTCTCTGTATTGCTGGCTCAGTATTTCACAGACTAGGGGCTACCACCTGGCTAGGGATACCCATGATACCCAGGGCCATTCATCCAGTAGCCAGCCTTGGTGGACTATCCAGCAACAGATATGTGTGTCATCCCAAGGGAGGTTATCTAGGGAAGTGATGACATTTCCCCTCAATCAGCCTTATTATTGTTATATATGTATATCAAACAGTAATGAATAAAAAAGTAAGCTTCAGTGTTTGCAATAGGACAGTTTCATCTAACCTGTTTCTGAGTCCCATGGTGTGGAGATGGCAGGCATGTGTGACCATGCCTAACTTTTTATGTTGATGCCGGAGAATGAAATTAGGTCTTAATGTTTGCATAGTAAGTACCCTGAGTCCCTGAGACACCTCCACAGCCTCTAAATTTTTGTTTATTAGAGAAAATTGTTGCTCACATTTGGGTGGGTTTTCCTTTTTTTGATTTGGATGTCCAGTATTCTAACTTAGTAGAGGGGAAAAAAGAAAAAGGCAGCCAATTTTGGCAGCAGAGAGAGGAAAATGAAGCCCCTTACCAGAAGACCTGATGGATGTTAGATTTAATTTCTTTTAGACAGCTAAGGAATTGTACATATAAATCCGTCTAGTTTGCTTTCTGCATGTGCTGCATAGAAAGGAAAAAAAAGTATCAGCAAAGAAGCCAGTTTGGCTGATTGATTTGCATGCTCAGAATAGATTGGCAGAGAAAGTATGAAAGGTTTCAGGGAGAAATAAGGCCTGGTTGTTACGATGGGTCAGGAATGCAAAGGCATAAACAGGTGTTGTGTGACTCTATTCCTGGGGAGACATGGACAAATGTCTACTCACCTCTAATAGGGCATCCAGGATATCACCAAAGTCCAACCTGGTAAACCAGGTTGTTTAATTTGGGCTACTTAAAGGAGAAAAAATGGCTCAAAAACAGCTGCATCACCAAAACCCACCTCAGCATGGGTGACAGCTCGTGAAAGTTGGATAACCTGAAGTCTACTTCTGGCATCCAGGCAACTCAGCAGGTTGAAGAGTGTGTCGTCTAGGCAGCCCAGGTAGTCTGAGCCTCTCCCAGGCAGGTGCTCCAGTCTGAGAAACTTCTTGATAGCTCAGCAGGTTGGAGTCCCTCAACAGTCCTTATTACTTACATAGGCTTGGGAAAGGAGGAGCCTAGTACATCTGGTCAGCATCAAGGACTTCTTCAGGTTTGAGTTGTTTAGTTCTGAAATTTTAAGGTGCCCACCTTTAGAACTTCCCTGCATTTGGAAGAGCTTCCCTGCAGGCTAGAATGTTATCAGCTCAGGAAATCACTACAGGACAGAGGTATAGCATGCAAAACAAACAAACAAACAAAAAACAAAATCAAAACAAAATACTGGCTAGAAGTTTGAACTTTGAGTCTTGCCATCCATTTCTATGGCATCTACTTTACCTTCTTGGTCATACCATCATAACCTAGAGTACTAATAGTGATTTGAATGAGAATGGCCCCCATAAGCTTATATATTGAAAAATTTGTCTCCAGTTGGTTGAAGTGTTTTGAAAGGATTAGGAGTTATGTGTGACTGGAGGCAGAGACTTCAAAAGGCTATGTCATTCCCAGTTAGCCCTCTCTGCCTTGTGTTTGTGTCTTAAGATGGAGCTGTCTTTAGTGTCAAACATTCCTCTCTGCAGCCATGCTTTCTCCCATGGTGGTCATAGACTGTAGCCCTCTGAAGCTGGAAGCACTAACTGAACTCTTCCTTTTTGTGTAAGTTATGTTAGTCAGGGTATTTGATTACAGAAATAGAAGAGTAACTATGATAGTGCTTCAATTTGTTCAGTTATGAAATGATGTTAAACTGAGCCATGTTTAACTAATTCACAAGGATGTGACTGTCAAGGATCTGAACAAGGGTTCGTAAACTGCAGAGTGTTAGTAATAATAAACAAAAAATGGACAGGACAAAGTTCACTATCACAGGGTGGGTGTTATAAATGAAATTGCAGGCTGTAAGTACCACTTAAGGAGTAAATACATTAAAAAATGGAAACTAAGAGCTAAAGTGCAAATTGACATGAAAACACTAAGTACACTGTACTCGTGAAAATCTGCCACAGAGAGAAGCAGTCTGAGAGCACTGAAAATGTCCCACATCCACTTAGCAAAGTGAACGCTAATTCAACAGTAAATAGATGAACACGGTCTTTCAATCCCTGTATTATTGTTACTATTTTTGTCCATTTTACAAAAAGGAACCTTTTGACAATTACTCTATCAGGATCCCATTAGGAGATATCTCTGCTTCCTTGAACAAAAACTGCCCCCACAGGTTCATGTATCTGAAGATTTGCTCTACCTTTTGGGAAGGTGATGAAGTCTTTGGAGGTGGTGCCTTGGTGGAGAAAATGTGTAACTGGGGTTGGCCTGAGGTTTACAGCCTCCACTTACTTCAGGCTGTCATGGATGAGGATAAAAACGTGATCCGCCAATTTTCTGCTCTTGCTGTCTTTGTCCATGCCCTCCCCATCACCTTTCCTTTATCCCCCAGAACCAAAAACTAAAGTAAACCCTTTTCCCAGTTGCCTCTGGTCATGGTATTTTATGACAGCAGTAGAAAACTAACTGGCACACATCTCTTAGACAATTTGGTGTTTCACTTTCCCTTTAACTGATGAATATAATTCCAACAAGGGAGCTGGTGGGGAGCAATGTGTCCTGAAACACTGTCTTCTTGACAATCCAGTCTAGGTTTTTGGTTTTTGTTGTTGTTTGCTTTGTTTGTTTGTTTCTATTGGTGTACAATACAATTATACTAATATATATTTAAAATAATAGAGTTAAAATGGTTTCACTGGTTCATAATTATAATTAACTAGATAAAAAAACAAAAACAAAACACGGTCCTGTAGAACAGCAACATCAGACTAAAGATAAGACCCAGTTCAGATGAAGAAAGAACTTCTTGGTGCCTGGGAAATACTTAGTGGGTAAAGTTCTTGCCATGCAAGCTAGGGAGGTATATACAATCCACACTCGCTATACGAAACAAGCAAGCAAACAAACAAACCAAACAAAAATGGTTTTGGCATGGTGACAAGAGCTTGTAATCCTAGTTCTGGACAGGCAGACACAGGAGGAGCTTTGGGGCTTGCTGGTCAGTCAGCCTAACCAGGTTATAAAATTCCAGGACACTAAGAGACCATCTCATAAACCATTGTAGATGGCTTCGTAAGGAATGATACCTGAAGTTGCCCCATGTCCCTCACATGAATGCATACACATGCATGTAGACTTGCATACATATATGTACACACATACCAAAGAACTTTCCTATTTACTCGAGGAAGTTACAGCTACATGACCATTCTTTGTAGAGGATAAAGGAAAATCCTGAAAGTTGAACAGCTTCAGAAAGCCTGAAGGTCACCTTTCTTCTTAATATACGTGTGTGTGTGTGTGTGTGTGTGTGTGTGTGTGTGTGTGTGTGTGTTTGTGTGTGTATGTGTGTGGCCTTAGTCCACTTACAATTATTTTGTCTGGTACAACTTTGCAGCTCACTTTTATGTTCTATATGGATGTTGCTTGGCATAAACCCAGGGGCCTAATGGGTGGTGACAGGCAGCACATTTGATGGACAAGTCCTGAGTCAAGAGATCAAACATGAATTCTACAAAGCAGTGCTCACACACCATAAACATAATAAACAAATGCAGATGAAAGGCAAGTTCATGAATAATAGATGAGGAATACATTGAACAGTGTGAAAGCATGAAGACTCTGATGACTGATGGATTCCAGATGGAATAGGTCCAGAAGACAAGTGAAGGAATGGTGAGGCCTAACAAGGGGAATTGATACATTTATAAGGAGAGAAGGTGGGCACATGGCCATCCTGGATAGCAGATTTCAATTATGCATAGGTAAAATAACATTCCAAAGAGCATGCACAGAAGAGCACGGACAACAGTAAAAACAAAAAAGGAAGAAGAAAGGAAAAGAAAATTAGAGGATACAGAGTATGGCATTAATGCAGTCAGTGTGACGAGGTCTAGAATCACCTCTTGCTATGTCTGCGAGGAAATCTCTATATTGGGTCAATTGAGGTGGGCAACACCATTTCCTGTGCTGAGGTTAGACTGAGTACAAAGGATAAAGCATGCTGAGCAGCAGCTTTCCTCTCTCTCCAATTCCTGACCATGGACTAATGTGACCAGGGGCCTCACATCATGGTAGCCATGTCTTCTCTGCCTGAAGCAGTATACCTTTGCACTATGAGCCAAAATAAATACTTTCTTCCTTAATTTGCTTTTGTGATATGTTTTATGAAAGTCACAATAAAAGTAATACATAAACTGCAATGGATAAACATTGCAAACATAAACCTCTTTACTCTGTCAGTTAAATAGTTTTTGTAGTGGAGAAAAGCTAGCATTAGACAAACTACCTTCTAAGGTTGGTGAGTTGCTCACGGATGCATTTAGAAAATGTGGACAGATATTTTTAATTAGTTTTCAAGAAAAGTTTAGGAGACATTTGCACCTGCAGACTAGAGAAATACTAAACTTCTCTGAACTGAGCTCAACAGATGATACTGCTGGTGGGGCCATCATGGAGCAGAAAGTAGTTAAGAAACCCAAAAGTGTGAATTGAAGATCCATAAATAAGATACCTGTGCAAAGATTTCACAAGACTCTTCAACCGAAGAATGGATAAATAAACTGTGGTACATATACACAATGGAATACTACTCAGCAGAGAAAAACAATGACATCATGAGGTTTGCAGGCAAATGGATGGATCTAGGAAAAATCCTCTTGAGTGAGGTAACCCAGACTCAGAAAGACAAACATGGTATGTACCCACTCATAGGAGAATACTAGCTGTGGAACAAGAATGACTGGACGGCTACGCACAACACCAGGGAGGCTACCTGGAAAACAGGACCCCAAGAAAGACACAGGGATCACCCAATGACGGAGAAATGGACGAGATCTACATGAACAGTCTGGATGTGAGTGGGGGCAATGAGGGGTGAGGGGCGAGGGAAAGAGCACTTGGGGGAGCGGAAGATCCCAACTGGATCAAGAACAGAGAGGGAACACAAGGAACGTTCATGGTAAATGAAGACCACATGAGAATAGGAAGAAGCAAAGTGCTAGAGAGGTCCACAGAAATCCACAAAGATGCCCCCACAATAGACTGCTGGCAATAGTAGAGAAATAGCCTGAACTGACCCACTCTGGTGATAGGATGGCCAAACACCCTAATTGTCATGCTAGAAACCCCATCCAGTGACTGAGGGAACTGGATGCAGATATCCACAGTCAGGCCCCAGGTGGAGCTCCGGGAGTCCAGTTGGCGAGAAGGAGGAGGGTTTATGAGAGCAAGAGTTATTGGGACCAGGGAGGGATGGAATACAGGGACGAATGGCCCAACGAATGGAAACACATGAACTTTGAACCAATGGCTGAGGGGCCCCCAACTGGATCAGGCCCTCTGAATGGGTGAAACAGTTGATTGGCTTGATCTGTTTGGGAGGCATCCAGGCAGTTGGACCGGGTCCTGTGCTCAGTGCATGAATTGGCTGTTTGAAACCTGGGGCTTAGCAGAGAAGCTTGGCTCAGCCTGGGAGGAGGGGACTAGACCTGCCTAGACTGAGTCCACCAGGTTGATCTCAATCCTCGGGAGAGTCTTTGCCTTGGAGGAGATGGAAATGGGGGGTGGGGGAGGGCGGGGTGGGAGGGGGAGAATGGGGGAATCTATGGCTGATATGTAAAGTTGAATTATATTGTAAAATAAAAAAAAAAAGACTGAATAATGAAAACCTCTGCAATAGTGGGAGCTGAGACATTAAGGATTGGGAGTCACGTTGTCTTGGGCTATCATTAGCCCTTTCAATTGTCATTCACTCAGCTCCCCAATGTACATAAATACTTGCTTGTACACACACACACACACACCACATGTGACCTAACATCTAGTCTCACTACTATTAGATAAGTCCTTATGGAATGTACAGAACCCCACCTTCGGCCAATGTAGAGGCTGAGGAAGTCATCACATAGCATCTGCAGCATGTAGCAGCATCTTCCACACTTTGCTCTAACCTGATGTTCCCACCAATGTTTAAAAAAAAAAAAACAGTTTTCTTTATGACTTCTTATTCTGTTACTATAAAAACTTTATACAGCTGTTAGCTCATGGAAACATGGTCTTTTTCCTAACCTAAATCTATGTTCCTATGTCATGATTACTCATATTTAACTTGAGAATAAACATCTCCTATTCTTTTTGAGATGAGAGAAATTGAAAATATAGGCCAGGTCAGTAGTATGTGGAGAATGTGGTACAATCTGGCCCAGAACAAAGGCATTTGGCCACTGATCCCTGATGTTGTAGGGAGGCCACCTGAAGAGATGATGGATTCTTCTAAATGGTAGTGGAGATTTCCACTCAACCAAGCATTTAAGCTCTAGCCTTGCTGTAGCTGGTTAATTTCAGGAATAAAGATAAACTGGGAAGATTTGAAAATATGTGTATATTTGGAATTTTCTAGAACATATTTTAAGAAATCCCATGATTTCATAAATCAAGAAATAAAATATTAGCAACATAAATATAAACAGCAGTTATATTTTACTAGTGGTTTTCATTTGTTGAAGATGTTCTTAACTCATTTAATCTGTCAAACAGTTCATTGAGTTCAAGGTCAATTATCCTGAGCTATAAAGTGATTCCCCTAAGGAGGGAGGGGCTCACTCAGCTGATGGACAGTGGATCTGAGCTGTATTTCTTTGCAGATCTAGTGCTAAAATCACTTGTGAGACTGAATGTGCTACTTTTCAAAAGACAAACCGCTCTTAACTTCTGAAAACCCCATGATAATAAAATACGGAAGGTTTCAGGAAACAATCCCAAGATGGTTGTCAGCATGACTTCAGTATAATCTCATTTGCATGCTAAATGACAGCCCCCAGTGCTGTGACAAGCAAGAGTTGCCATGATGGGAACTGAAAGTACCATAACGGAGGCTGAGTTCCTGAAACCTGTGCCTATTTCTAGTAAAGACATAAAAATTCCCACTTTTAGGACCCTATTCCACCCTTTATTTATTCTACTCTATTATAGTCTCTCAACCCTTAATAAGTGAAAAGCCTGGTTTTCATTTTTTCTCCTATTTCTTCTATTCTCCTAAATTCTTCTTTGCTGCTCAGTTGACCCTTGGCATTTCTACAATTTATTCATATGAGTATATTAATATGCATGTATTTATGACAGGATCTCCTTAAATAACTCAGGCTGGCTTTGACATTGACAGCACCCAATGTCCTTAGTGCTTCCCTGTGTTACTGTTAGGTAGTTAAGAGCTGGAGAAGTTGGTAGGTAAAGCAATTGAGAATGAGCCTCTCCCTCTCAGGTACTTTTGCATTCCACCTCCTGTTCCTGAAAATGGAAATCATCACAGCTGCCTCCTGAGAATTTGAAATACCATATTAAATGAAGGGGAGTGGCACCATAATTAACACACCCACCCCATTCTCACCCCCAGCTCAGGATTTAGTTGAACACATGAAAGGATAGCTAGATATCATTATGGGGAGCCCGAGAGATGATTGTTCAGTGTTTATGGACTGACAGTATTTATTCCACCCTTCTGCGACTACGTTCAGGTATTCTGGTCCTAAGTATAGCACCAAGTATCCAGGGCACAGAGTTTTTGGAGGCAGAAACCACATCCTGGCGTCTCGCTCAGCCACATTATCAGACAAAAGGAAAAAGTATGGAGCTGGCAGTGTTACAGGTGTGGATCATAATCTAGAGGGCAGCTATTGAGAATTCCATGTTCTTGATTCCAGAAAAAATAATTGGACTAGGTATACATTGATAGTGATAGAAATAGGAAAAAAAAATACTGAAAAAGAAAAGGCACTACACAGAATGGCAGTGGGCTGAAGAGCTGGGATGGGCTAAGGTTGTAAAGTCTAGAAACAGCCGTCTTTAGACTGTGGGTAATCCGTGTGCTCTGTCCCTGGCATGTAGCTGAAGGAATAGTATTCCTAGTTCTTCTCTAGCACATTTTCTTTCTTTTTAAATATGTTAATTTGGTGCCTCTTCTTTAGCCACAGCAGGACTTTTCCGAGGCTCACTAAGGGAAGGCTATTTTGTCCTAGCAAAGGCCAGAGGCTACCGCTGATCTCAAGCAGGTGAATAAATCAAGAAAGAAGTATACCGCTGTCCCTTTAGAGCCTGAGGTGCAGAACTGTTGCTGAGATATTTTCTGAGGGAAAAACAGTGTAAAGAAAGAGCAAGAATGTTCTTCCTTAAGGATCCAACCTTATTGAAACCATAATGAGAGGCATTTCAGGCCCAAGGCACTATAAAAAAATGGTAATTTTTGACAGGAAGCAAGTTAAATCGCAAACTTACCTAGTTTACCCAAGGGAGGCATGGAAAGTGCTCCTAGGATGAGAACAAGCATAAAAGATGATGTAAACAACTTGCCCCTCAAAACTTATGGTTAGGATTTAAGCTATGGGTGCTGTTTGCCCGTTGAAGCCATCAGTGATCATTAGTGGAACTTGACAGCTAAGTATGGCCAGAAGAAAGAGAGGGACACAAAGCTCTGTTAATAACACTGCCATTCAAGCCCACGTGTGCAAATACCCACAGCTATTTACTCTGAGAAAAGTCACACTATAGAGTGAGCTGTATCTATGGTGAAGGACAGAGTAATATAAGAGGTCAAGAGGTTAAGAGGTTAAGAGGTCATCCAGTCTTTGGACCCCACCCCTCTAGGAAAGTAAACACCAGCTTTACCACTCCCTAAAGTTGAAATTGCCTATGTACAAGTGTCAGTATTTGGACAACTTCCTCTTTTTAAGACTCAAGAGCATAGATGTAGGCTTCTAAAGATGAATCATGGCTACTAAAAGACAGTTTAAACATAGAACAAGGCTAAAGAGAAAGATCCTTGGGGAAAATAAGTCATATCCAAATGTGGTCCTCAAGAAAGAGTTCTAACTATGTGTGTTGGCTGTAGACATATATATCATATGGATGGCTTTCAAGTTACATTTCAATGGGTTAATAATAAGCTGTTTTTTTTCTCTTTGTTCTTGATAAGTGAGATTACAGGGTGGGTTCTGAAGGTATTTTTCAGTGGGATTATAATCTGACAAAGTATAAAATGAACCACTAGGTTGGCACAAGGGTTTATTTTAATGAGACTCCTAGAAAATAAGGTGTGCAGCTGGGAATAGAGAAAGATTTTAAGCAGATGTTAATGACCCTGGACTTCTTCATTCATGCCTGGCAACGAACTTTAACCAGACTGCAAGATGAAAGACTTCTTTCCAAGTCCCCATAATTTTCCCTGTTTTTTTTTTTAATCTTACCTCAAATGTCATTAGAATATTGCATCCTGGGCCATTCATGCCCATGACTCAGGGCCTGTAAACAGATGTGATAGTTTATACTGGGGTGACCTAGATCCTCGTGACTATCTTTTCCAGGCTATAGCATATCTATCTATCTATCTATCTATCTATCTATCTATCTATCATCTATCATGTGTTATATATATGTTGTATATACATTGATGTTTATATATATATATATACACATACATATGTGTTATACCCTATATACAATATAGCAAAGCTTGTACATATTTATAATTTCTTTTATTTATATATATATATAAGGACTTAAAATATTCATATAGTTATATTTTTAAACTAACACCCATCTGAACTCATACTCCAATGCAATGTATTATTGGAAAGAAATGTAATTATTGTAGTAGTTAATCATTTTTTATATACTGGAGCCTGCTAACTCTTCTGTACTGCTTTCTACTTTAATTATAATTATGATATTCTTAGTTAATTATTTTTAAAATTATATAATGGAATTTTACTGATTTGCTAAGAAGCTCTATAAAAAGAGATTGAGTAATGATATTGTATTCCACAAGTCCATTGGTGGTTTATTGGATTAACTAGAATTTGCTGGAGGTTTGTGAGTTTTCTATGCATAAAATGTTATTTGCAAACAAAAACAATTGTTATTTTCTTCCCTGTTTAAATGTATTTTGTTTGTTTGTCTTACTCAATTTTCCATTTAGAGTATTTAATGGTAATCCTTGTTTTGTTCCCCAAATAGGGCACCCTTGCCTCACTCCCAGTTTTGGAAGCAATGTTAGTGTTGTGCACTCTCCATGTTTGACTTGTCAGTGTCGGGTGTTTCACATGACTACCATGCTGAAAAACTTTAGCTATGAAAGGCTGCTGGAATTTGGCACATATTTTATTTCTGGGTCAATGGAGCTGATCATGTGGCTCTCTTTCTCTCTCTCTCTCTCTCTCTCTCTCTCTCTCTCTCTCTCTCTCTCTCT
>CABHPQ010001178.1:30432-51398 GCA_902168405.1 Peromyscus aztecus
TCTTTGGGTTCTTAAGAAAGGAACAGATCTTCACTCAGAGGAAGGGATGTGTGACCATGAAGGTGTAGAGGAAGGAGAACCAGGAGGTTCCCCTTTAGTTATTGTGTATCCATCATATGTATTATGTAACCCAGAGTTCCAGATATCTTAGGATCTGGTACCTTGTAGAATGTATGTAGAATCAGCTATGCAGGAGAAAGAGATATACTCTGTGTGCATGCGCATATGCATATACATGCACATAAACACACAATCAAACTCACTTACACACATGCAAATTCACACACTCACACAAACACATAGACATATACACAAATGAATGTACACAAATACACACTCACATACAAATAATGCACACATACTCATGTGCACACACTCACATGCACACATGCATGTGTACACACATGTACACCTGCATTGCATGCATATTTGCAGTACATTTACATGAATACTCTCATGAATACATCCTCACACACCCATACACTCAGAAACAAGCTTAGACACACACATGCACACATGAATGCACACATACAATAGGCAGACACACACTCACACAAATATAGTGTCATTATCTTTGCTCATCCTTTCATAGCATCCATCTCATTCATTAATAACTGAATAAGTTTATAGCGTTTCATATGCTGCACATAACACTGCTTGTTTTCATTTGTCACTCTTGTCTACACACAGATTTTTACTGATGTGTATTCCTGAACTGGTGGATTGCCCTTCAGTGCATGGAATTCATCTCTCTCTCATTTCCCCAACTTTTTTTATAGTCTTCTAGATCACAAGAGCCTGTTACAAGCAATAACTCTCTTCTCTCTTCTCACATAAGCCTAACTGGCCTAACTGAGGACATTACTTCCACAGGCCTGAGGAGATGGGTCAGTGAATAAGAGTGTCCACTGTGTTGTCTCGAGGAGCGGAGTTCTTATTCGCAGCACTCACATGAGAAGCCAGTGTGGTTGCACACTTCCCTGTAAGTTGCTGCTGCAGCAAGGTGAAAACAGCATTTCTTTGACTTGCTAGCTGCCAGCCTAACTCCACGTTCACACGAGAGACTCTGGCTAGGGGAGTAAGATGGAGAATGAGAGATAAGGACACCTGACATCCTTCTCTGTCCTTCATGTGTGAAACCATAGATATATTTTAACAACATTGAAGAGGTAGATGAAAGAATATCATCCAAATATATTATACAAAAAATTAAAGTACCAAAATATGTGATAAAATTAAAAAATATTTTAAAAAGAATATTCAAATTTACTAGAGAATCCCTTTTTTTCTTGTCCCATCTCAATGCTTCCACACTACGCACTGGCAGCTTGTTCTAGCCCCTCAGAAGCTGTCATTTCTCACGGAGCCTCAATGTCATAGCTTCTTGGCTAATATCACTGCAGCACTTTGCTTCTTTGACCCAGAGATTTCCTTCTTTCAGCAGTCAGAGAGCTGTGAGTCAGATCCTTCCACTCCAGGTTCAATGCACACTCAGCATTTCCCATCAAACTTAGAATAGAGTTCAAGGGCAGAACTGCAGGCTGTAGGCCCTTGTGAGTATCCATGGAATCTTGTCTTTCCATCACTGTTCCATTAACAGACTAGAGGTTAACACCCAGGGCTTCTAAGTTTGTCTCAAATGACCATAGTATAACCATAGTATCTCATATACAGGGGTCACTTATGTCTCCACTTTTTTATGTCATGTTACCATTTCTGTTTCTTTGAGTAGTGTATCTAAAATTACACTCTTTATGCTTTGTGTCTTATCATTCAAATGTTCCTTCATAATACCTTGATTTACCTATCTTATTTATTATTATTATTATTATTATTATTATTATTATTATTATTATTGTGTGTGTGTGTGTGTGTGTGTGTGTGTGTATGTATGTGTGCGCGCACACGTGTGCGTATGTCACGCATTGGGGGTATCCTCATCAAGTGTTTAGAGACCAGAGGTGAACCTCAAGTGTTGTGTAATAGGATCCACCCACCTTATTTGAAATAGGGACTCTAATTTATCTGTAACTTGCTGAATCTGCTAGAATGGCTGACTAGGGAGCCCCATGAGCTGCCCATCTCTGCTTCCCAAGTACTGGAAGTACAAGCATGGAAACTCATACTCAGTATTTCCATGTGGGTTTTTTTGTTTGTTTGGTTGGTTTTTTGTTTTTGTTTTTCGAGACAGGGTTTCTCTGTGTGGTTTTGTTGCCTGTCCTGGATCTCACTCTGTAGACAAGGATGGCCTCGAACTCACAGAGATCCTCCTGGCTCTGCCTCCCGAGTGCTGGGATAAAGGCATGCACCACCACCACCCAGCTTCTATGTGGGTTTTAAGATTTGAATTCCGATCTCCTTGCTTGTACATCCAATGTTTCACTCACTGAGCAGTCTCTCCTGCCCTTCTCTTTCCATAATTATCAGAATTAAAAGCACAGATGTCACTGTTAATTTGCTGGGCTCATTGGGAATCCAACAAGCATTTGTTGAATTAATTGTATTAATCTCATCTTCTATTAGCAACATCTTTTTTAAATGAATGTTATTAACAAAGATTCACAGACATGCAGAGGGTTCTAACAGTATCCTTGTTCATCAAGACTCCAAAACCTTGGGTTGCTGACTCAATTTACAATTTTCTTTCTTCAGAAGTCACCCATCATTTTTGATGGTAGGGACGTATTTTCAAGATGGCATTGGATTGCACAAAGAACACTAGCGGAACACAAATCAAAAGTTTATTTGTTCAAAGTGGTTTTTGTAGCATGAATCTTCAAAGGTCTTATTAATAAAAACAAACAGAACCATCTCACCTTGCCAATTCCTCAGGTGATCCTGTTTCCTCAGACTGGAAGACTCTGAGTCCTCATTCAGCATGGATCTCAGCTGAACTGCTGCTCAAAAGCCTAAAAGATTAACAAAGGCTCTAGATCCTGGGTTTCATGACTTATATACCTTTCTGTTCCCGCCATCACTTCCTGGGATTAAAGGCGTTAGTCACCATGCCTGGTTATTTCCAGTGTGGCTTTGAACTCACAGAGATCAGGATGGATCTCTGCCTCCAGAAGACTAGGATTAAAGGTGTGAGTGCCACCATTTTCTGGCCTCTATGTCTGTCTAGTGGCTGTTCTGTTCTCTGGCACCAGATAAATTTATTAGGGTGCGTGATATATTGGGGAACACAATTATCACCACAGTTTTTTTTTTCTGATTTTTTTCGAGACAGGGTTTCTCTGTGTTGTTTTGGTGCCTGTCCTGGATCTTGCTCTATAGACTAGGCTGGCCTCAAACTCACAGGGATCCACCTGGCTCTGCCTCCCGAGTGCTGGGATTAAAGGCATGTGCCACCACCACCAGGACAAGGAAGCCATGCACTTACAATCTAAATGACATGTGTAGCATGTTTCATATGCAGTAGGAATTCAGTGTGACTACTAGATTATTTCATTTATTCACTCACTCAATCATTAATATAAAATACAAATGAATGGTAAGTGTTGTCTCTTTACTGGGATATGTAATACATGGTAAGAAAAGCATTAGAAATGACTGATCATAAAAGCAACATAAACATATAATTGCAAACTTCTTCACATTTAACCCGACATATGCATTATATTCCCAAATCATACTTTCAAAAATATGATACCTTGTCTTCCTAAGATATAATTATGTATTAAACTCAATATTTCGTGGTTATTAAGTTTTAACTTTTAAAACAATGAAGCTAGGTTTCTCTATTTTATTTTGGTTCTCTTATTTTTGAATGTAGGCCAAGACATCACAAGGAATACATGAATCAGATGGACTGGTTAATGGGTGAATATTTTGATGAAAAAACATAATTTGCACTGACAGCAATTCCACCCAAACTAGCAATGAATTGAAATCTGAGTCCGGTTTGATTCTATTTCTAGAGTTCAGGCTGAGAGAACGATGGAAGAGGGAGCTGCAGCATTTTAAGAGGGATTTGTAGCAAAATATATTTCCCATGACGTCATTTACCCTCTTATGAGTATTCCTGAGGCTCCGTGCTCTTGAGACTCATTGATATTCAACATTGGACGTTACCTTGGCCAAGAAGTGGTTTTATTTCCAGAGGGGTGGGCAACATTATCTGATCCCCATGTGGTACTGATTCTAGGAAGAGCTCAGCAGATGAGAAAAAGAACAGAAGACCTTGGCTTTAATCCACAACCACAGGCTAGCAAACAGCAGTGGAACACACCTGCAGTTTCAGCAGTCAGGAGATGCAGGTAGGAGGATCAGAAATTCAAGGCCACCTTCTGCTAAACAGTGATTTCTATACCAGGGCTATGTGAAACCCAGCTTCTGAGGCCCAAAGGACCATCCTTGTTAGTCTACCTTTCTGTGACACTCAGCAGAATAAACTTTGTCAGCTCTGAAGCTGAGAAATATACTGAACTGAAAAATTTACAAAATACTGAGTTGTAATTAACAAATGTATGCACTTGCAACATCAGTCTAAAAATCAAAGCAACCAGGCAGGGAAGAGGCCCCATTGTGATGGCTGTCCTCACAGAGCCCAGTATGGAAGTGTGCAGAGAGCTTGATGGCAAGTGTACAGCATTTCTGTCTGTCACAGAATGGGGTCCAGATACAGCAGATGGTTTCCACAAATATTGTAGCATTATTTTGCCTGAAATCACATGAAGAGAAGGAAGAGAAGGTCTAACCAGAGTAACAATTTGATCATGTGACCATGCATGACCTGTGTCTAGACAAAGGTTCAGCTCTCTTGCTTTTGGCAGGGATGAAGCATTCACTCAAGGTCTCTCCTTTCCTAGCTTTCAAGCCTGTCTGACCTTCCCACTCACAGTGTCAGCTTCCTGTCTTGGAAAACTCTGTTCTCTTCATTACAGGGAGCTCTCTAAAGTCGAGGGTGGCACAAATGCACTGCAAAACTCCAATAAAACTTCTGTTATGTGTAGTGGATTGCTGTTCTACCTATAACCTTGAAGTATCTGCCCCTGGAGCATGGCCTCCGGCAACCCTTAAGACCTGAGACACACACTTATGCCGCTCTTCTTTCCCACTTGGGCTTGGATGGTGGGGATTGACTCAGGCGGCAGAACAGCATGGGAGAGTACCACAGCATTGCAGGACCCTGTGACAGTTCTTCTGTTCTGTTTTAGTGAGCTTTCTTTCCTAATAAATTCCTTTTACCCATTAAGCAGACTCCCGTGGACTTCTCACATTAGTTTTGAGCCTTCCTATCAGCAGACGGTAATTGAGTGACTCACTTCTAAGCGACAGTCAGTGCATAATG
Organism: Peromyscus aztecus; assembly: GCA_902168405.1. NCBI lineage: Eukaryota > Metazoa > Chordata > Mammalia > Rodentia > Cricetidae > Peromyscus > Peromyscus aztecus. The sequence goes on from CABHPQ010001178.1 coordinate 35,726, forward strand.
ACAGAGAACGCCAGAGCACTGAGAACAAAACCCGCGGAAGGAACATACACCACAATCTTATATGTGAATGCATTATGTACTGTGGAATATTAGTTTAAGACGTGTCATGTTTGTTTGTGCTGTGGAACATTTGTTTAATGATGCAAAGACGAGTTGCATTCTTTTATGTTGCATTTGTTCAACTCTGTGAAGCTGTGTTACTTTGCCTGTCTAAAACACCTGATGGTCTAATAAAAAGCTGAATGGTTAATAGCTATGCAAGAGAAAGGGTAGATGGGGCTAGCAGAGAGAATAAATAGGAGGTGTAATCTGGCAAAAGAAGATCAGGGAGAAAACAGGAGGAGAGGAGGGCATCAGGGGCCAGCTACGCAGCTACACAGCAAGCCACAGAGTAAGAAGTAAAGAAAGGTATAGAGGATAGAGAAGGATAAAACCCCAGAGGCAAAAGGTAGATGTGATAATTTAATTTAAGAAAAACGGGCTAGAAATAAGCCAATCTAAGGCCGAGCATTTATAAGGAATAAGTCTCCACATGTCTATTTATTTGGGGGCTGGGTAGCAGGCCCCCAAAAAGCAGAGTTAAACAACAACAACAACAATTATGTGTGTGTTAAATAATTGAATACAAGTACTTACAACTGGTAAGGGCTGGGTGCATCCTGAGAATTCTGGAACTGTTCATTCCATGAGGCTAGATGCCCCCAACAGTCCTAGTCTGAAGCTGAAGGCCTGAAAGATTTCTGGGGAGTCTCTGGTCTTCAGTCCATGTTGGAACTGTAAAAATCTGGATATGAGGTCAGCAACATCAAGATGTGAAGGCTTCATGAGTCTTTCATGTGCTACCACTTCGACCTTGCTTATTTAACCCTCTGTGCTTTGTATGAGGGGAAACACACAACAGCACCTTGATTGTGAACAGTAAGAAATTCAGCATATGCTTTGGTTCTTTAACTCACTGGCAAACCAGCAGGTTTCATAATGGCAGCTTTACTCCTATGTAGCTTTGGTTGATCCTCTCCTCTCTACCCCTTTCCTCCATTTCCCTGGTCCTGTTCCCTGATTACCGTTTCCACCCTCCATAGTCTGCCTTCTGCGTCTCCTGTGATCTATTGCTCTTCTTACCTCATCACTTAAGGTCTTTTTTTTTTTCTCCTCCTTGGCTCTCTTTTTCATTTCCTGACCTATATGTAAACACTCCCTCCTACATCAACACAAATATATAACAGTTAGAAGCTAGAATCTGCCCATAAGATCAGGCATGCAGTGTTTATGTCTCTGAACTTGGGTCACCTCATTTGACGTAACACTTTTCAGTTCCATCTGTGTTCCTCAGAATTCCATCACTTCACTTTTCTTTATGGTTCAATAATCTTCCAATGTGTTCACGTACCACATTTTCATTCATTGGTGGACATCCAGGTTGATTCTATCTCTTTGCTATTGAGAATACAGCAACAATGAACATCGATGTGCAGATATCTTTGTGATGGATAGAGTCCTTCCTTCAGATGTGAGCTTATGTACAGCTCATGCATATGGTAATACTAATATTATCATTTTGAGAAACTCCACACTGATTTTCCACAGTGGCTGGACCACTTTTCATTTTCACAAACAGTGGATGTTTGTCCCTTTCCCCCAAATTTCCACCTGCATTTAATCTCATTTTCTTTTACTTTCTTTTTCTTTTCCTTTTTAATTTATTTTTGCTGGAGAGTATGGAACACAGTACCCTTTTGCAACAAATTATGCAGTCAGGCCTTCCTTCCTTGGGGAAATTGACGTGGGCAGCAAATCCAGAATGCAATGGATAAGCTTCACCCTGGGAAAACACCTTTGTGATCATAGTATCTCCTCTGCCAGGTAAGCGTCCTTTGTTTTCTTGACACTGTCATTCTGCCTGGGTTTAGATGAAATCACACAATATTTTTAATATCCATTTCACAACAGCTAAGGATATTAAACATGTTTTCAGATGTTTATTGGCCATCTATATACTTTTGAGTGATCTACATTTAGAAAATTATTTTAAAACTGGACCTTAATTTTTTAATCTAATTTCATTTTGTGTGTATGAGTGCTTTGCCTGCAGGCTTGTCTCTGCCCTCACTGTGTGCTTGCCTGGTGACTTCGGATGCCAAAGGAGGTCATCAGATTTCAAGGAACTTAGTTACAGATGGATGCTAGCTGTGTTTGAGTACTTGAAATTGAAGTCTGGTCTTCTAGAAGAGCAACCAGTGCTCTTAACTGTTGAACCATCTATCCAAATCCCCTCAGCTCATTTTTTCCAATGCATTGTTTATTTTCTTACTTAAGTTTTTATTTATTTTTATATTGGAGATGTTAATCAACCCTCTCTCAAATGTACTGCAGGCAAAGATCTTTGCTGAGGAATTAACATATCTTTTTCAAGGTGTGGTTATTCTGATAAAATGCATGAGACTCTGTAATGACCGAGCACAACACAGCATATAGGCTTGTGTAGTGTGTGTAACACCTTGATTTTGATCCCAACTACAAAAAAAAAAAAAAAATTCAAACCACCAACCAACAACAAGAAAACCTGTTTCGAAGTTTATGCTATGATGATTATTAGTAGTTTATTTTATGGGAAGGAGCACAGCACATGGCTACTGCATAACCACCACTGTGTAGAGGTTAGAAAATAAATCATGAAAGTTGGTCCCCTCATTCTACCATATACTCTGGAACTGAACTCATGTCCTCAGGCTTGGCAGCAAGTGTTCTTAACTGATAAGCCTGTCAGTCATTGACCCTGGTTTATTTTAAAACTGAGACATTTAGGCTGAGTGTGGTCGTGTACACATTTAATTCCAGGACTCAGAGGCAAGCCTGGTCAACATAGTTTGTTCTAGGGCATTCGGTGCTATGTGTAGAGAGACTGTGTCTCAAGAAAAAAATAGAAAGAAAGAAAAGAAAAGAAAGGAAGGAAGGAAGGAAGGAAGGAAGAGAGAGAGAAAGATAAGCAAAAAAGAAAAGAAAAAGAAAAACAGGAACATGTAATAGTAAATGTCATGGAACTTTGGACTTATGGATTTTGAAGTAAGAGATACCTTTTATCTATTACTATTACATTATCATACGTTTAAAAAGCATGATCCTTCTTGGTTTTGTTTTTTCAAGTATAGCAAGGATAAAATGACTTGAAAATTACAATGAAGATTAAATAAGGCTCACACAAATTGCATATCTCTTATAAGCTTGCTTGCACAATTGCTCATGCCGGTGTATGTTTACTTGCATGCACAGTTGCTCATGCAGGTGTGTGTTTACTTGCATGCAATATGTAATCTGATGTCAGGGATATGCTCAGCCCTCCTTATCACAAGTTTGGGTGCTCACTGGTATACCTCCACACAGCAGGACTGGCCAATCCAATATGTGTCCAATTCAAGATCTCAGCACAGCTGATGACTGCTGGGGAAGGGAGATGTACTCTTTGAGGGTGTGGCCACAGGTGGGGTGCCCATGTTCCAGTGGGTGGTTCCACACTCATGCACATGTGGGAAACACTGAATGGAATTAATGAGCTAATTATAAAAAGGCGAGAACATGAAGCTGAGAGGTGGACATGTACAGGGAGATGCCAGGGAGTTACAGGGGGCACAGGAGTGGAAATCACCCATGTCACTGTATATGTGTATAAAATCCTAACAGAGGTTTTAAGGATTCAAATACATAAAAAGATGCTCTAGTTTTCATTTAAGCTAAATGTTATGTAACTTTTGAAGTAGATTTTAAAGCTAGCATTGGGTCCAGAGTCTTACAATAACGGGGGACAGACCACCAAAGTCTATTAAACCAGAAGCAAACTTTATTCCAGAAAAAAAAAACCAAATAAAAAAATAAAATAAAAAAATCATCGCAGGGCTCAAAAGCTTATCAGCTAGCTGAGACCACAGCCAGAGTTGGATTTTGAGGCTGTGGCAGCTGGAGGGGGGGTTATTATCCCCTTTTAATAGTAAGAGGGAAGACATTAGTCACAGAGTGCATGCTAGGAGTCACGTAGAAACATCAGACATGGGATGCATGCTAGAAGTCATGTGGAAACAACTATTAAAAGTTAACTTTGGTCCCGGTAGTTGTTGGCTATAAGGGGCAAGGGGGTTAAAAGTTCACCTCTGGCTGTTGACAGAAGAGCTGGCTGTAAAGCAGAGAACCATTGTTAGAAGTTTTCTTTTAGAGTTCAAGACTGTCAGTTTCCATCTCTTAAGCTTATAATTTTATATTTCTATATTATTGGACTCTTAACTGGGTAGTAACAAGCACCTTTAATTCCAGAACTTGGGAGGCAGAGGCAGACAGATTTCTGTGAGTTTGAGGAAAGCCTGGTCTACAAGCAAGTTCCAGAACAGCCAGGACTTTTCCTCAGAGAAACACTGTCCAAAAAATAAAACAAACAAACAAATAAAACCCAGAGATTTTAGACCTTTGTATTTAAAACAACAGAAAAGTAATTTGGCAGATGGAAGATTGCTTCTATATGATAGTGTTTATTTTATTTTCCTCTTATTTATACACATTAGAAATGACAGGAAACCAGCTGTGACCCCAAATATGAATATAGACAAGTACTGAAAATGAGAATTTTGGAGTGCCCTCAACTGTTTAGTATGATAATTACATGAGAGCACACTCCCTGATGAGCATTAACATACCTTTCAGGAGAATGCCAGCTCTTACAGAATGTGCAGAATTTCCTGAGTTGAAACATTCCTCCCTGGGGGGAAGAAAAAAGTCTGAGTCTCAGGGAGTCCCTCAAACACCAGAGTCACAGGCCACACTCTCCCCAAAGTTACATGAACAGTAAAGACTACTAAGTAGTGAGAGTCTGACTTGTGATGTTGACTGCATGTTCTGCAGAGAGCTCCTGAGCTCCAGCTTTCATGAGCTATCACTCATGCTTGGGTGATATTTCAGTGATGCAGTAGCCTTTGAGTCAGCAACTTCTTATTAGTCTTCACCTATACTCAAGGAAGCAATACCACAAAACTCATTGGTTCACTATGTTGGTTAGTTTTGTCAACTCAACAAATCTAGAGTCATCTAGAAAGAGACTCCTAATCAAGAAAACGATTCCATTAGATGGGCTTTTGGAAAAGTCTGCAGAGGGGCACTATCTTGATTAATGATTGACATGAGAGGGTCCATACCACTGTGGTGGTAGCACCATGGACTGCTAATCCTGGGTTATATAAAAAACACAAGCTGGCCGGGCAGTGATGGCATAAGCCTTTAATCCCAGCACCCAGGGAGGCAGAGGCAGGTGGATCTCTCTGAGTTCAAGGCCAGCCTGGTCCACAGAGTGAGTTCCAGGACAGCCAGGGCTACACAGAGAACCTTTGTCTCAAAAAACAAACAAACGAAAAAACTCCACCAAAATAAACAAACAAAACCACAGGCTGAGCAGGAGGTGGAAAGCAAGCCTGTGAGCAGCATTCCTTCCTGATCTCTGCCTTAGTCCTGCCTCCAGCTTCCTGCCCTGACTTTCCGTGGTGGTGCTGTGTGACCTGAGGGATATAGATGAAATAAACCTTTTTTTTCCCAAATTGCTGTCAGTCATGGTCATTATCACAGCAAATAGAAAGCAAACAAAGATATTCAGAAAGTTGGATTTGATGGTGATCTTTCTTTTGTCTGTTTGTTCCTGTCTCCTCAGGAATAATGTCACACAACACAATAATAAACAAACCTACATGACTGTATGGAATGTGTACACAAAGAAATGTGCATCAACCTTGTTCAGAACGTGCATATCAGGTTGGTCTTCCTGAGAGAGGACAGTTCAACAGAACCACCTTACACGGTGGTGACAGGAAGCAAAGGAACCTCGAGGAAGCAGAAATAAACAGTGTAATTCCTTGATTACTTATACGTTGGGTTTTTCCTTGCCTCTCAATTCTCTTTGTACAAGTTTTTAAGAGAGTTAATTTCAATTGAATATTTCATCTTTTCGTGTTATTTGTGACCTCTTCTGAAGAGTATAGTTCATGTTCATTTTAAACTATTCCTTTCCCCACATTTTAAAAAGTATTCACACCACCACTACCGTTTGCTCATTCCCCACTGTGGCACGATGACTCATGAAGACTTCTAGGGAAATGAAAGCATGTGGATCTAGTAAAATAGCTCAGCAATACTGTTGTTGAATGTATTCATTAGTTCTAAGCAAAGCAGTTATAGGGGCTGACAAGGTGGTTCATTGGATAAAGGTATTTGTTGACAAGCCTGATGACCTGATATTGATATCTGGAACCCATATTGTGAAAGGAAATAACAGAATCCAGCACACAGTCCTCTGACTGCCACATGCAACTCTGGCAATGAGCACACACTTGCACACACTCCATAAATATAATAAAGAGTATTTTAATAGAAAGAAAAGCAGCTATGTTGTAGAGACCTTTTCCTCTTTATTCTTGGACAGTTCACACACACACACACACACACACACACACACACACACACGCACACACACACGCACACGCACACGCACACACACACTGAATTTTTGTCATTTTCATTCCCCCTTTGCCCTTTCTCAACACCCTCTCTTCTATGTCTGTCTTCTGCCCAGCAGGCCACACTCTTCCTTCATCTCTGCTTTGTGTGACCCATTGAGTTTAATTAGCATTGCATGCATGAGCACAAGTGTCATGTTATTTACTAGAGCGTGAACAGCTTATGAGGCACTACAGCAGAGGACAAACTCACATCTCTTCCAGCAACCCCTAACTACTTATCAAGCCCCAGGAAGGCATATAGTTTCATGAGCCTCTCTCTCCTTCATGAAGGAAGGAATGTTAAGGAAACTGCTTTTGTACAGATCTTGTGTAGATAACTACCAGTGTTGTGAGCTGGGGAGTGCAACAATCATGGCATTTTCAGAAGGCAGCATTTGTAAAATTTTCTTCTCATGTTTCAGGGACTTCCTAAAACTCAGAAGTTTCAGTTCACCAGTCTTATGAAGCCTCCCTTTAGAGCGTTATCAGTGGTAATGAGCTTCCTTCCAGGACGGGATATTTCAAATCAGAGGAAATTCTCCATAACTTGTAACAGCTCCCATTCTCCTAGTGTCTGAATTTTGAATTTTTTGCCCCCTGTTCCACAAAATGTCTCCTGAGCCTTGGAGGAGTTGATATAGGTGTTCTGTGAAGGGCTGAGCAGAGAATTTTTTGTCATACAATTTATAATATGTTCAAAAACTTTATTTTTGACACAGAAAAACAAGCCTTCTCTCAAAGAATACAAAAGATTGTTTATTCTGAAGCCAAACGTGATTGACTATTCCTATGATCACAGATTTAGATTACTCCAAATTCCATATTCCAACACTGTAACCATTTGAGGGTTTTTATAGTAATGAAACCAAGAAATCTATAAATAAATACAGCTGGAAGTTTTCCTGTGTCCTGGCCAGTCTGCATTATTCCACAGCAAATAAGGCATTGTTTTTAAATTCCTTGGTAAAAACACCAAGTAGATATATACTGCAAAGAGGGGACACCTCTGTTATAGGCCTCAGATACTGAGCTACTCTTAGCTTTGGTTGGTAGAAATTGGGTTGTGGTAAGTTAATACAACTCAAAGAAAGTTTTGATAGTCAGGGTGTTTCAGGTCAGATGTGGGTGTGGTCAAGGTGTGACTACTCAGGGGGAAAATGATTTCTCAGAGCAAATTATAATTTGGCTCTGAATCTGCAGTTTTCCAATCCCTTCACATCATTGAAGTGAATCGGTCTTGCAGACAGTTCAGGGGAAAGTACAGCTACTTTACTTCACAGTATGTGTGTGTGTGTGTGTGTGTGTGTGTGTGTGTGTGTGTGTGTGTGTACGCTCTCATATGTGTGGGCATAGACCATGACAATGAGTAAGAAAGTCAGGACAGTTTGTTAGAGCTTGCTTTCTTCTATCACCATGTGGGTAGTCAAATTGGAAGTGCTGTCTCCCTGAAAGATGAATTCTCCCAAATACTTTTCAGAGGGAACTTTGAAGACTTGAGATAATGATGATAAGAAGCCAGACATTCCACAAAACTAAGAAGATCAGCTTGTTTCTCATAGGAAGTCCTCAGAACAATTTGACATCAAGGTATAAGTAAGCTCATGGCTATTTACTGGAGCCCAGCTGCGCAGACCTTTATGGACAGCAGGAACTGTTCAGTGCTTTGGATTTCTCTGAACTAGAGACTTCATATTATTCTATAGTGTCCTGGCTGTACCAGACATGGATTGAATGCTGCTGCCATGGACTCACAAATTGGTATTTGTTTGGAGTTTAAGAGGACAACAAAGCTGGCCAAGATTCATTCATGTTTTTCTCTAGTAGGAATTTGTAAATACAAAAATTTGTAATCCAAGTATCCTTAAAATGAATGCACAAGTTTTGTGTGAATGGGGTGATGTTACTGGGTTAGGGACAGAGCCTGGGCCCTTGGAAACCTAACAAACCAGGATCCTCACACACACACACACACACACACACACACACACACACACACACACAACTTCAAGCTTCTCACTTGAGGGTGAAGATTAAATAGAGTGCAAGAGTTTTTTGTAACTAAGCTGTTCTGGTCAAGGTGTGGTCCTGGTCAAGGTGTGGTCCTGGTCAAGGTGTGGCCCTGTTTAAGTCCTCTGAAAAGTTGTCAGCAATATGTGAAATCTCTTTCTGGAACACAGGCTCCTCTTCTGGATGGTACTAGTCTTTCCTTCTCATCTTGAGATTCATGAGGAAATTCCAGTATCTTGAGGTTCATTGTGCCAATAGTTCAAAGCCAAAAGAAAATACATGGTATCTCTTAGAATATCTTCACTCTAGCTAGGATGGTGCTTGTGACTCGCTTTTATTTTTATAGCTCACTTTGAGAAACAATGTGAGGTAACAAATGAGAGTTATGACTTGTACATTCTTAGTGTGCTCCTATGTTGTGTGTCTGATGTCACTCATTAAAGCATCTTAATACTCAGAGGGCAGTCCTTGGTGTTATTCCTTGGAAGCAAAGCTCCATCCTTTCCTTTTGCCCTCATTTGAAAGGCACAGCTTAGCTCATGTTTCCTTCTGGGTGGACCAAACAAGTTTAAAATCCTTCTCAGTAGAAACAAAGGCAAGGCAAACTTAGTTTCAAGTGGGTTATATATCTCTTTTATATCCCCATAAAATTCAGGTGCTGAGATGCTCTTTCAGTCCAACACCTGCATTTTATGGCTCTTATGATATAATATATTTTATTTGTGACTTCTTAAAGTGGATTGAAATGCAAACAGAAGAAATGGGATTCATTTAAAATGAAGGGCAATTGGTGATGTATTTATCTGGACTAATATTTTTAAACACCTATCAATCCAAAAATGATTAATATAAGCTCTAAAAGGTAAACTCACAGATAATCGTATGTGCCCTTCATTTCTGCTCACTTTTTGTTTATTATTGCATCTTTGAAATGGTGGGTATTCATAGAACCCTCAAATCTGAAAACCATCTGCTGAATAGAAATACAATAAAAACTATAGAGATCTCTGTTTCCATGATTCAAGTCTGCCACAATTAATTACTCAGTTGAGGTAATAAAGAGAAAATACCTCAGTGAAGTTGTTTGTCAGTCCTTGCTGGTGATTTTCTCATAATGGCAAAGTCATGTGACGCCTTGTCATTTATTTTCTTTCCTTTCTTTTTTCCATTTAAAGATATAATCAGGAATCAAAATAGATGAAGAATGTATACTCTAGCCTCAGGGCAGGAAAATTGTCAAGAGGGAGAAGACAAGAAAAGAGGGACATGTCTTGTTCTAGCACACCACAGAGGTGCTGAAAAATGCCCTCCGGAAAATCAATTGTGAATCTCTGGGGAAATTGTTTCTGTAACCTGCACTGCTTTCAGAGTGATTCAAAACCAAATGGAAGCATAAGAATGGGCGTCATTGGCTAACAGTCAACTTCATACGTCATGTCATTATCTCTGCAGGTATGTGTGCATGTTTGTGTGTGTGCAGCACATATGGGTGTGCATGCTCATGTGTCCAAATGTGTGTGGAGGCCAAATGGATGCTGGGTATCTTCTCCAATCACTTTCTACCTCATTGTTAAAGACAGGTCTCTTCCTGAACCTGCAGCTCACTGATATGGTTAGGTGAACTCACCAGCAAGCTCCAAGGATCCTCTGTCTATACATTTCAAGTGCTGAGGTTATTTATAGACACACAATAACATGCCTGGCTTTTCAGGTAGGTGCTCAGTATCTGAACCCAGGTCCTCATGCTTGCACAAAAACATTTTACCATAAAAACCTTCTATTCCCAATGTCATTATCTTAATGATTACAGACACACAAGGGACTGTAGCATCAGCGAAGGTAATCTGTCACTGGACCTTATGTGATGAGCCATTCTGGCCTTATAAGACTTTGGTTTCAATTTCAAGGCTCTTTATTTTGAAAGATGCTATAAGGAAATGTCTGTAAAAAATGATACCCTACATTAAAATTGGCCTTGAGTCATATATTAGAGGCGAGTTTCCTTGAAGTTGCATTATATGTCTAAACAAAATCAACTTCTGTGGAAGATAAGTGTAAGCAGTAAACTCCACTCTGAGATTATTTGGTAAGTAATGTATAAAAATCCTTCTTGCTATATAAATGTGTGAATCTTTTTCTGAGAAGCAGGTTGACCCTCTGGCTAGCACCAGGCTTCAGCATTTTATTTCGCCCAGCATGGGATTCCTGAAGAAATTTCTTGGTGTCCATTTTCTGCATAGTCTGATAGCTAAGCTGGGGACTGCTTATCAGGATCTCTCTAGAATGGCCTCATCCCTGCCAGTGCAGCCACTGCAGAGAGGGTTGCATAGAACCTGTGAAGGGGAAGGTTAGCTACTTCCCATCTGCTGTCTCTTGCTTATAGCTGTGTGACATTAGAGATATCCTGGAACTCAGTCTCTTCATCTGTAGAGTGGGTTACAGCTGTGGAGTACAAAACACCAAGGCTCATCATATAGTTTTTAACTGAATTCCTGTTTTTAAGTCACAACAGTATCCATAAGATTTTTTTACAGGACTGGAAAGCAAGTGAAGTGTGATTATCTTTACTGCATATGTCACTTGTCCCCTTTTCCAATTGGCTTGGACTTATGAGTTAGGAGCCATGCTTCTTTAATCACCATTATTTTCACAAATGGTTTGATTGTTGCAAGCTTTACTATACTGAACGCACAAGCAGCTGATAGAATTTTGTTCCTTTAATAACCTAAAAAAAAGCCATGGCAACAAGAGCCACCTGCCCATCAAAGGATTAATTCTGAAGATAAAGACAAGAGGAGAACCTGGAGAAAATGAATAGAAAAGTTCATCAATAGCACAGAAGGGAGCAAGCTACACTGGGCAGGAAAACTTGAGAAAATATGAAGGCTGTTACCAAACTAATAGGGTCAGCTTTCAAGCATTTTACTGAAATCTCATCTAAGCAATAATAAAATTGGGATTTCAGTCTTCATATCCTGTGTTCCTTTAAACCAGCGGTTCTCATTAAAGGTCTTGACCCCTTTGGCAAACCTCTATCTCTACAAACATTTACCTTACAATTCATAACAGTAGCAAAATTATAGTTATGAAGTAGCAAAGAAAATGATTTTACAGTTTAGCATCACCACCACATGAGGAACTGTATTAAAGGGTCGCAGCATCAGGAAGGGTGAGAACCGCTGTAAACAAAAGCTTCAGCTCACCTTCCCACTCATTCCTTACGTTTGCTTTTATGCTGTAGATTTTGGCCCAGTGAAGTGCAGTGGACCTGCAAACCCGAAGCACTGCAGGCGGCAACACAGGGCCAGGAGTTCCCAAATATTCTCCACTGTACAGTGAGTTCCAGGCCGGCCTGTTCCACGGGGCCCTGTGTCAAAATAAACAAGTAAACTAATGAAGAAGTGAAGTTAAATAAACAACTATGCTTAAACACAACTTTTAGGATTTGTTTTAAACTTTTAATTATGTTTATATGTCTGGGTATGTACATATGCTTGAAGTGTCTATGGAATCCAGTAGAGATGTTGGATCCCCTCAACCTGAAGTTACAGGTAGTTGTATGTAATCAGAGTTTTCATGTTCCGAAGGCCTATTCCCAAATAACCACTCAGAGGTTTATATTACTGTAGCTTAAGTTTTCCTGCCTGGCCCACGGTCAGGACAAATCTCTTTCACCTGCCAGTCCCACAGCCGCTCAGACCCAACCAAGAAAACACAAAGACTTACATTGCTTACAAACTGTATGGCCGTGGCAGGCTTCTTGCTAACTGTCCTTATATCTTATATTAATCCATTTCTATAAATCTATACCTTGCCACATGGCTCGTGGCTTACCGGCATCTTTATAAGCTGCTTGTCCTGGTGGTGGCTGGCAGAGACTCCCTCCGCCTTCCTGATCTTTTTATTCTCTCTGTTAGTCCCGCCTATACTTCCTGCCTAGCCACTGGCCAATCAGTGTTTTATTAGTAACACATTTGCCATACAGAACATCCCACAGCTATTACTTATAAATGCTTGGCCAATAGCTCAGGCTTATTACTAACTGTATCTTACATTTAAATTAACCCAACTCTATTAATCTGCACTCTGCCATGTGGCTTGTTACATCATTTTTATCATGTCCTGCTTGTTCAGTGGCTAGCTGGCATTTCCTGACTCTACTCTGCTTCTTCCCATCATTCCCAGCTTGGCTTTTCCACCTAACCGCCTGCCCAGCTACTGGCCTGTCCGTTTTTATTGACCAATGAGAGTGATACGTATTCATAGTATAGAAAAGGATGGTTCCACAGGAGCTGTGAACTGATGGATGTGGGCACTGGTAACTAAACTCAGGTCCCCTGTAAGAATTGTGAATGCTCTTAGACATTGAACTAATCTATCTAGACCAAAACAACCAGACTCCAAGTAAAATATTTAATCATAGGATTATAGCAATAAATGATTTATATCAGAGACTAGAGAACACTGAAATATGGTGGAGGGGGAAGATGAAGGAAGATTATGATCCCTGGATTCATGGAGAAATGTTTTTGAGATTCCCACTGTCTCCCTTGAATCATTCCTTTCAAGTCATCTTTTATCTCAAGCCATATTGGTTTCCCTGCACGTGTGTAGCAGAGGGGCATGGATGCAGAACAGGTAAGCACCCATACAAAGCTGATCATGGTTATAATTGACATTTAGTAGACAATTAAAAATATTCCCTTCCATTTATTATCAGAAAAGATAGACTGTATATATGAATAAGATATAGGTCAAAAGAAGAGTCTAGTAATTGCTTGTTACACTCGCCTGTTAGTCATTTGAGTGAACATACGGTCCTTGTATCAGTTGTTCTGATGACAGGTGGGCAGCCATTTCACCTTTCCCATCTGACGCAGCACTGTGCATAAACTTCCCCTCACAGCATTAAAGATGTAGCTCACAAGGCAGCTCAGCAGGTAAGGATGCCTGCTGCATTCAAATCTGTCAACCTGAGTCTCATTCATAAAACTCACATGAATGTAGAAGGAAAGAACTGACACCATGAAGTTGTCCTCAGATCTACACACAGACATTACATGCACATCTGCACACATATGTCTGAACACACAAAATAATAATAAAATACTAAAGTACATATTAAAAAATGGGCTTTTGGACTGAGTGACCTAACAGATATTCAACTTCTTTTGTTGATATCTATCCACATATGGTGTTTTATTTCTTCGGTTTCTTTTAAATCTCTATACTTTCACCACTCTTATAAGCCAAAAAAGAGCATTATGATATGGTATTTAGATAGGACCATATAACCTTTAAAATAGCTTGTTTTTTATATTCACAGATTTCATTCAGGCTGAGTGAGCGGAAAAGTCTACTTCAAAACTGGCCACCCACAAAAACTGGAAAGATATGCAGAATGAAATATTTTTATTATGGGATCAAATTCATGGAAAACCCACTGAAGTGAGAGATTTCTAATGCCCTTCAGGGTGAGTACTCTTAATCTAAATGGATTACCAAGCATTTTTATTATTTAAAACAATTTATGGAGTAAATGCTGGAGAGATAGTGAGTGCATCATACAGACACTGGCTCATGATGTCACTACTTATCATCTTAGAAGTGAGCATGGCAATAATGCTTTCAACACAAAACATCCAGCTCTCACATTAACGACAAAAAGGATCTCACTTTGAAGGAAAATATGAGTGACCCTGTCCTAGAAACACAGACTTGTGTTACCCAAAACACCATGTTGCAACATGGTAACGGAGTTGTAAAGTTTTTATAGTAACACAACAAAAACAGTTGCAAATTGGGCCACCGTGGGACCATCAGGCAGCTGGTGACAGCAAAGTAGGAGAAGCTTTGACATGGAATTCAGATGGTAAGAAATTTTCAGCCTTTTGACGTTGAAGTCCAGGGCTCTGTTTGTGCATTTGGCATGGTGTTTACATAATAGCCACAAGTATTCTAGGGCCCAGAGAGGAAGAAAATGAATAGCTATTAATGGAACTGAAAACAACCTGATATAATTGTGGCTTCTGTGAATTTCCAGTTTCCCATGATCAATCAATCAGCCTTGTAGAATGTTTAACACAGGCATGGCTTTCTTTCTTCTCTCATTCTTTATCCCAAACACCAAATGAAGACCATGTGTTGCCAACTTTTACACAACCTCCTGTGTCTCAGGAAGTAGCAGATAGGGACTTCTCACACCCCTGCCTTTCTGCATTCCACTGACCCCTCATGTAACTTGAGCATGGGACACAGAATGACTACCATGGGTCTGGTGGAAATGCATCATTGACTGACTGGTGGTGTGGTAGGGAAGCTCCACCCAGTATCTTCCTCATGACATTCTCTCTGGACCTGTCTTATTCTGTCTTTCTCACACAGGGTATGTTATAACCCTCTGGGCTTGGTGCCATTATCAGTGTAGAGTTCATTACTCTGTGATCTCTGCTTTAAGAAGCACTTACTTCCCCAACCTCCCACTCTCCAGTACATAGTCTTAATTTTAGATGAGGTATTTACTGACAGTATTTGATTCTCTAGCATATTGTTCTTTATTTCTAATACAATACCTCAAAACATAAGCCCATTAACAGCAGGTGATTTCAATATTCTCCTTTCTACAATAGGCAGGTCATCTAGGCAAAAATTAAGGAAAGAAACATCAGAATTAATTGATAGCATACATCAAGTGGACTAGCAGTTATCTATAAAATACTCCACCCAAAAAACAAAGAATATACATTCTACTCAACAGGAAGATTTTCTAAAATAAACCACCTCTTGGAACACAAAACACTTCTTAACAAACTCAGGATAATAAAAATAACTTTGTATAACATATCTAACTATAATGCCATTTAACTTAAATTTAACAACAAACAATTTCTAGTAACTATACAAACGTATGGAGAATAAACAATTCATTACTGAAGGATGGATAGGGCAGAGAAGAACTAAAAAAAAAAAAAAACCCACAAATACAAAATTTCTGGAACTAAATGAAAATGAAAAGTCAACACAGGAAAACCCCCAGGACACATTAAAAACAGTCCTCTGGGAGAAACTATTAACTCTAGGTGCTTCCATTGAAACTCAGAAAGAGCACAAAAAATGATTTAATGAGCCGGGCGGTGGTAGCG
>CABHPQ010001180.1:0-88228 GCA_902168405.1 Peromyscus aztecus
GGGGATATAAATTGGAAAGGAAGAAGTCAAAGTGTCTTTATTTTCAGTTGATATGATAATATATATAAGTGATCCTAAGAGATCCACTAAAAAAACTTACTGCTGATAAACATTTTGAGCAAAGTAGGTGGATACAATAAGTAAACATATTGGAAGTATCATTATCCCTGATTTCAAGTTGTACTACAGAGCTATAGTAATAAGAACAGAATAGTATTGCACATTACAGACACGTTGATCAGTGACATTGGATTGAAGACATAGACATAAATCTGTTGTGGAATATTAGTGTAAGATGTGTTGCAATTGTTTATACTGTAAACTATTTGTTTAATGATGTAAATATTTGTTGCATTCTTTTATGTTGCATTTGTTTAACTGTGTAAAGCTGTATTACTTTGCCTGTCTAAAACACCTGATTGGTCTAATAAAGAGCTGAATGGCCAATAGCTAGGTAGGAGAGAGGGATAGGTGGGGCTGCCAGGCAGAGAAAATAAATAGAAAAAGAGAGAAGAGGGAGGAGTGAGAAAAGGAGAAGGAGAGGAGGACAACAGTGACTAGCCACCCTGCCACACAGCCAGCCACAGAGTAAGAAGGGAAGAAAGACATATAGAATAGAGAGAGGTAAAAAAAAGTCCAGAGGCAAGGTGTAGTTAAAGAGAAATGGGATAATTTAAGTTAGAAAAGCTGGCTAGAAACAAGCTGAGCTAAGGGCGGGCATTCATAAGAATAAGTCCTGTGTATATATTTGGGAGCTGAGTGGTGGGCCCCCAAAGAGTAAAAAAACCAACTAAATAATTCTACACATATGAGCACCTGATTTTTAATAAAGAAGCCAGAAATACACATTGGAAAAAAGATAGCATCTTCAGCAAATGGTGCTGGTCAAACTGGAGTGCTGCATGTAGAGGAATCCAAATAGATACTTACTACCCTCCACAAAACTCAAGTCCCAACGGATCTAAGACCTCATCATAAAACCAGGCACACTGAACCTGATAGAAGAGATAGTGGGGAACAGCCTTTAACTTATTAGCACAGGAAAAAGTCTTTCTAAACAGAACGTCTTTATCACAAGAACTAAGATCAACAATAAAAGAGACCCCAAGAAACTGAGAGCTTCTACATGGCAAATGACACCATCATTTGGGCAAAGTGACAGCCTACATGTAGAATTGGAAAATATTATTTTTTACCAACTGCACATCTGATAGAATGATAATATCCAAAATATGTAAGGAACTCTAAAAACTAGAAATCAAGAAAACAATCCAATTAAAAAATGGGGTGCAGATCTAAACAGATAATTCTCAAAAGAGGAAATTAAATGGGCGAGAAACACTTAAGGGAATTTTCAATATCTTTAGTCACCAGGAAATACAAATCAAAATACTACTTTGAGACAGCCCTTTGAACCAGTCAGAATGGCTAAGACCAATAAAACAATAGACAGCTCATGGTGGAGAGCATGTGCAGCAAGGAGAACACTCATTCACTGCTGATGGGAATGCAAACTGGGAAAGTAACTATGGAAATCAGTGTGGCTGTTCCTCAGGAAGATGGGAATTGATCTACTCCCAAGACTCAACTATACCACTCTTACACATATACCCAAAGGATACTTCAGCCTGCCACAGAGACATTTACTCAACCATGTTCACGGCTGCTCTATTCACAATAGCCAGAAATTGGAAACAACTAGATGTCCCTCTACAGAAGAACAGATAAAGAAAATGTGGTACATTTATACAATTGAGTAATGTGTATTACTCAGCCATTAAGAGAATGAAGTTTGCTGGTAAATGGATGGGACTAGAAAAATCACCCCAAGTGAGGTATACCAGACCCAGAAAGACAAATATAGTAGGTATTTGTTTATATGTGAATATTAACTTAAGAGTCAATGATAAGTGAGCTATAATTTGTAGACCACAGAGGCTAGGTATGGAGTATGGAACTATGGGACACAGATAGATCTCATTAGAAAAGGGAAATAGAACAGTTAAGGATGAATTGGGTGCCAGGAAGGGATGATTAAGTGAGGAGGATTAGGGGAGTGGGGGACAAGGGAAGGAATATGGTGAGAGACAGTTGAAGTTAAGTGACAATTGAATAACAGTATGGAAATCTAGTACAGTTGAAGCTTTCAAATATATACATATGTGAGGGGGATATAAAAGAAATTGCCAAATTGGGGGGGGGGGGACAAAGTCCCTACTGTCCATCCTTTGTCCTCAAATGAAGCCTCCAGTCCTGGGATTGGGTTACACCTAATTGAGTTGTTGGCCAAAGTGGTCCCCCGTGAATCCCCAAACAACCCAGGCTGTGCTGGCAGTAATCCCCAGTGACCTTCTGCTCTACTTGTAGATCAGTGCCTTGCTCAGCCATCATCAGAGAAGCTTCCTCCTGCAATAGAAGGGAACAAATACGGAGATGCACAGCGAGACGTTATGCCAAGAGTGAGAGACTTTGGAACACTCATCCCTAAGTGGGAAGTTTCCATCAAATCCCTCCCCTCAGGGCTCAGGGAACCCCAGGGAAGAGGATGCAGAAAAAGTCTACTAGCCAGAGGGGATGGAGGACACCAGGAAAACAAGGCCCTCTAAATCAGCATGAGCAAAGCTCATATGAACACATAGAGACTGAGGCAGTATGCACAGGGTGTGCACAGATCTGCATCAGATCTTTTGCATATGTATTATGGTTTCCAGTTTAGTGTTTTTATGGGATTCCAGAGCATTCGATTGAGTGGGTCTCTGATACTTGTGCCTTCTCTTGGGCTCCTTTCTTTTTCTTTGTTTGTCTTTGTTTTTAATCATATTATATTTTATTCTGTTTTATTATTATTATTATTATTTTGATTTTTTGAGGCAGCGTTTCTGTGTGTAGCTTTGTGCCTTTCCTGGAACTCACTCTGTAGCCCAGGCTGGTCTTGAACTCACAAAGATCTACCTTCCTCTGCCTCCCGAGTGCTGGGATTGAAGGCTTGTGCCACCTGTTTTATTATTTTCCCTTAGAAGTCTGATAGTTTTCTAATGAGAGTCAGAAAGGGAGTGGATCTGGATGGGAGGGATTATGGGGAGAAACTGTGAGGAGTAGAGGTGGGGGAACTTTAATCATGATACATCGTGTGAGGAAAAAAATCTATTTTCAGTACGAGGAAAAAAATTTAAAAGCTTATGTACAGAAAATAGTCATCAGAGTGAAGAAAAAAATCTATTGAATGGGACAAAATCTTCAGTAGAATTACTAGATTCCAGGTAATTAATATCCTGAATATATAGAGACCTCAATATAATAATGGCTACATTCTCTAAACCCATAGTCAACATTCTGTTGAATGGAAGGAACCCAAAAAATGTCAGAAGCAAGATGGGGATGTGTATTCCATTATTCTCACTCGGTGTAATAATAGAGTTGAGCCAGAAGAAAGAAACCAAGCAACCCAACTATAAAATGGGGAAATGATCTGAGTAGACAGTTCTCAAAAGTATAATGTATAAATAACGGATACAGAGATGAAGAATGCTCAGTATGCATCACTAACATCAGGCAAACACAAATGACAGTTACAATGAAATGTCATCCTTCCCAAGTGAAAAGGACTACTCTCTCTATATACACGCTACATGTCCATCAACAGATGAATGGATAAATACATATGATATTCATCCCATACTTATACATACCATCTTTTCCCAAACTTCATACATACAATGGAGTATTATGCAGCCCAAAAGAAAAGTAAAATTATATCAGCTGCAGGCAAGGGACAGAACTAGAGGACATCAAATGTGAAATAAGCCAAACAGGAAGACAAGTATCCACGTTTATTTTCTCACCTGTGAAGACTAAACAAAATAAAGCAGTTCATCCAAAAGCAAAGAGGAATGACCAGGACACGGAAGGGAAGAGGAGGACAGTAGGAAGAGGTTGGAAGGATGTTGACAGACACCATCAACTCATGATGTATGGTGTGTTGTGAAAAAAATCACATTCAACCCCCCTCATCCATACTACTACTACTTGTTAATAAGGACAATAAAAGGCGTATTGGAGATAAAGATTGAATAGTCATAAGGTATAAAAAAATGAACACGTAACACATAAAGTCATTTTGAAAATCTCTATATGTTATACACATGGAAATTCATCTCATAGGAAAATATTAGTGAAGATTCTTTGCATGTGATCTGAGCCAATGGTTTTTGCATTAAAAAGACACAATAGTTGTTCATATGTCTACCAATCTTGAAATGAAAACTTCCTGAAACAAGAAACTATGACAAGACTCAGAGCACCTTGATGAGCAGTGATAAAGAATTTTAGTATTAAATTGATATGTTAGCAGTTGGGTGTGGTGGTGCATACCTTGAGGCCCAGCCCTTGGAAGGCAGAGGCAGGTAGATCTGTATGAATTTGAGGCCAATCTGGTCTATGTAGTGAGTTTCACATTAGCCAGATCTACATAGTGAGACCCTATATAAGATAAAACAAAACATAAACTAATATGATAGTGTGATAAATACCTAGAATTTCAGCATTTCTCTGTATATTTCTGGGAACTATTATGAATGGTGATCCTATGTGTTCTGAATTATAAGAACCAAATGTTTAGTATGAGATTTTTTTTAAATTACCTTGGATTTTTATCCCTGCAAACATCTCCATAGGTTTAATTAAAACACCAGCATTTGGTTTACCCTTTAGTTTTGTGAAGACTTCCTTAATTCTTCCAGGAAGGTCTTTCTCCCCTTTTGGGGATCCCACTCCAGCTCAGCTCTCTTTGAGCAGTGTTCGGTCTGTCATTTCCGCATGTCTTGTCATCGAGTTCTGAAATACTCGTGTATTTCAGATTATGTCGTGTATCCATGAAGCTCAGCACATAATATGTAGGGCTTGCGTTCACCAAATCTGAACAGAATAAAATATGTTTTAAATAATTAGTTGTTCATCTTTTCAATTTTCCCTTTGGGATGATCTCAGATTTTGTTTTTGTTCATCTTTTTTCACATTAATTTTTTTAAAGGAAAAGTAGTGTGGGTAAAATATAAGAGTAGAGAAACATTATAAAAAACCTAGCTGGCCTCATAGTCCCTGCTAATATTTTGGTAGGCGTCATCAGCATTCAATATTGTCTCAGTCCCCACATGACACTTGAGGTCATTGTGGGACGATTATAAAGTAAACATCAAAGCTTACCTTTAGGATTTGAGTCTGGGCTTTCGGCTTCTTTATCCCTCACATGAAACATTTCTCAACCGTCTTCACAGGGAAGCCTCTAGACAATGATGCATGTCCATTGCTGCCAAGTCAAAGGCTGGCCCACTGATTAAAGGTCACCCCGTTGTGCAGCTGGCACCTGCTTGAGGCTGCCTTCCATAATGGGCTCAGCCAGGGCGCAGCAGATACATCTGCTTTACAAGTTAACTGATAGAATTTGTTAGACGGCCAATGAAGAGCTAAGTGAAGCAAACCGCATTATGGAACTTGCTAATTACATTTCATTCCAGCTGAAAGCTTGTCACAGATAGTCTGAAAAGAACCTGACTTTTCAACTCTGCTTACGTCTACTTCTGCCTTTGCTTCACCCCTTAAAAGCTGATCTTTCCCATCAAAATCAGAAGGATGAAGACTGTGGGAGGTGGCTGTGGTATCACTGGTTAACAGTCCCCAAATAACACTTGCTGATAAGAAATGTCGTTTGCTCTCTGCATAAGTTACTTGTTCTAATGGACTCCTCAAACTCCCAGAAATGTCTTTTTATCACCTACAATGCTCACTTCCTGAGACATTACATCTCCACAACATGTGATTGCTGTACCAAACCAGCTGATATCCCTGCCCAACATGTATGAACAAACTACATATGAATACTGAAAACCAACTTCTTCATCAAAACAAATGCTGCTAACTTTGCATTGAACGCTAGCTTTGTGTATAATCAGAAGAGTAGGACCTGTGCAGGTCTCAGCTCCTTTGTTAGGTGATTTCACATTCCACCTAAAAATGCTGCATGCTCTCCACACCATCTCAGTCAATGATAGGAAGCAAAATACAGTCAATATTAGCTACTGCCTTCCAGAAGTGTTACCTGCAAAATCCCCAGATCTATAGAGAGCCCGAATCAATTCCTAGTTTACATTGATTATTTGGAATTTTTCTTTGATATCATTAGAATAATCCACTTTTGTGTACTAAGGTTATTTCATTCTCAGTATCTCAATTCAGCCAAGTGTACATAAGTTTCTTCAGGGTCACCATCCGCTTACAGTGGTGACAGAGGCCATGTAGTCTCCTCATTGATCTCCCTACAGGATAATGTTCAAGGTCCCTGAACTTCACTGGGGATCCTCTAGAACCTTCAAGGATACCATTGGGTCAAAAGTATTTTTATAAAATACTAAGGTATTATTTGCAGTTCTCTTGGTTAGCATGTGAACCGATGGATGGGAAGCCATGGTGAAAAAGTAGTGTGACTTACTTCAGATTGAGCCAGTGGCATCAGACTTGGCCAGCAGACATATTTTTTTAAAACCATTGTGGACCCATAGGGGAAAAAAGCCAGTGTCACTTCAGAATGTCCTGGATAAAGAGCAATAATCATTAATCTGGATCAATCTCAATTCTTGAGTGAGACAAAACAGGAGGTGTCAGTACACACTACGCTGCTGTACTCTGAAGCACAGTGTGGCTCTGTACAGGTACTTGAGAGCAGAGCGAGCTAGGGTTTTTTTTTTTTTTCCTTCCTTTTCATTGAAAGTCATTTTTACTTGAAAGAATGACTGACAAACTATGGTTATTCATACTTAGGTGTGTGGCAGACATTTGTCAAAAATGAACAAAGTGAACTTGTCACTTCAAGGAAAACAACTGACAGTATTTGTTGCCAACAATAAAATTTAAGCTATCAAGCAAAAATTAGAATTTTGGAAAATTCCTATCTGCCACTGTGAGCTTGACAGCTCCCCAATATTGAAAGGCTTTTCTGATAAGAGTGGTGTGATATTAATGACTGTGATGCTGTGTTGGGAAATGTGTCAGCTTCAGGAAATTCTGTGTGATCCAGGAGGGCGATGTTTCCCAAATGACCAATGCATGGCGTTAGAAAAGCAAAGATGAATAAAGGTTCATTCAACATGCAAAATGTTGACTGTAATGTGTTGATACAAAGAACAGGGCTAGTTCATGGACACACTTGCAGATTTCTTACTGCAAGGATTCTTTGTAAAACTGCCACTTGCTGAGTTTTGGTGTGATATCAAAGAATAACCACAAATATTCAAAAGGCAATAAAAACCATATTTGTTTTTGAACTAGGTATCTGTATGAGGCTAGATTTTCTTCATATATAAAATAACAATCAGTAATTAGCTATTGAAGGGTATGTGAGAATTCATTATGCTAAGCCAGACATTGAAGAGACTTGCAAAAATAAAATGCCACTTTTACTAAATTCTTGTGGTTTTGAAAATGATTATTTTGCATTCAAATGCATTTTACTAAAATAGTGGAGGTTTATTGCTGTCACTTAAGAAAATGAATAAACAATTATCTTTAAAACTTCTTAAGTTTCTAATATCCTAAGTACCAGTAGATATAATCCATACAAATAAAAAGTTCTTTGAGGTTATCAATAATTTAAAAGAATCCCAATGGATCCTAAAATCAAAAAGTTTAAGGACTTCTATATTGTGTCATGATTTGCATAGAAAATTTTGATGGCTATTGTTGAAGCTGTATTCTTGCATCTTTGCCATCTGTATACATTATCTTGTGGGACCTTCCTTTAAGTGTGGTCAATATACTACGTATTTGGGGGAAAATATATATGGCAACAGATTTATTTGGATATATTTCCAGCTATCTATTACTGATTTCTATTGTGGTATGAGAATGCACTTTGTATGATTTCAAGTTCCTCTGGCCCCAACCCTTTTCCTGTTGTGAAGTTCTTCACGATCTTGAGAAAAATGGGCATTCTGCTCCGGCTGACAGTGCTGTCAGAGGAACCAATGAGAACAGTGGTGAGACCAGGTGGACAGCTATGAAGTTCAGGGTGTGTCATGCTGGCATTTTCTTCTTGCTTTGTCTGGAAGTTATTCACGGGAGTCTTGGCTATACTAGTAAAATTGTCTGCTTCTATTAGTTTTATGACACGTATTTTGAATTCTTTGTTAAATATAGTCTACATTAAGGATTATGTCTTCTTGGGGAAACAGCCTTTGCATGATGTAACATTCCTCTTTATTTCTGCTGACCTTCCTGATTTTGAAGTTGTCTTAATCTGAAATCTACAAAGTTGCTCCTGCCTCCTGTTGACAATCTGTATACATATGGAATGCCATCCTCTACACCTTTCCTGTTTACATCTGTGTAAATCTTTATATTTAAAACTAATTTCTCATAGATATACAATGTATCTAGATCTTGCTTTTAAACCATTTCAATAATCTCTTTCTTCAATCATATATTTAAACCAATCATATATAAGGAGACTTTTAACATAGATGAATCGAAATCTACTATAAGTGTAACTTTTTTTATTGCTTTTACTTTTGTTTAAGTCCCCTATTTTCTGACTCCTTTGGTTTTAATTTTTATGATTAATTACATTTTGTTTAATAAGTTAATATATAATTTTTATTTATTCTAAAAAATGTAATGGCTGCACTAAATTTATAATGGAATTTTAAAATTATTTTAGTTAAGTGTATGTATAGTGTGTGTGTGTTTACATATAAGTGTAGGTGGTCAAAGAGGCTGGAGGTAGCAGATCCCTTGGAGCAGAAGTTACAGATGGTTGTGTTGCTAATGTGGTGCCGGGAGGTGAAATTGGGTCCCCTGGAAGAGCAACACACAGTCTTCACTGCTGAGTCCTCTCCCCAGTCCCATATAACATTCACTTTTAAGTAGTATAAGCTACTGTCAAAGAACACAACAGTGAAGGGTCAGATCAGGTGCCTGTGAGAGATTAGTCCCAATTTTTCTCCATCTCTTGTGATATTGATGTCCTTTATTTCTTACAACAATGCATTTTTAACATAGCGGTTTGATAAATGTCCCCCATAGGCTCAAGTACTTGAACACTTGGTCCCCAGGTGATGCATGGGCACTGTTTAGGGAGATGGGGCAGCCTTGCTGGAAGAAGCACACACCTAGAGTGGGCTTTAAGAGTTCATAGCCTAGCCTTACCTAGTTCCCATCTGGCTTTGGATCTGTGTTTGAAGATGTGCTCTCTCAGCTTCCTGCTCAGGTGGCCTGCTACCATCCTACCCTCAGCATTAGGAATGTTCTCTCTGAAACTATACACCCAAATCAACTCGTTCTTCTTTAAGTTACCTTGGTCATGCATGCTATTTGTCACAGCAACCAAAAAGTAGCTAACACACTGACTTAAACAGTTTTATTTAAAGCAATTACAAGCAAACCAGTTAACTTTCATTTCTTGCTCCATTGGTACTCTTCCTTTCTTCATGTATATCTGACTTTCCACGCTGTACAGACTGCCTTACTCTGCAAGAGCCTCTAGAATGCTTCTTGCAGGTTATCCACTGTGGCTGACTCCCTTACTTCTTCTTTTTTTTTTTTTATCAGAGAAAGCACTTCACCTGTATTTTTGGAAGATAGTATTTCTGGGCATAGAAACCCATTGATGTCAATTGCTGTTTCTTCTTTTTCTTTTAATAGCTCAAATATTCAGCTATATTACCCTCGTTAGGAGTGTGGCTATGTTTGATGTTTTCTGCACCTATGGATATGAAGCCTCATCTTCTATCTCCACATCTGACTGAGGGTCTCTGTCAGTACTGCTTGCTCCTCAGAAGTAGAGACCCACAGAGGTTTCCTAGTGAGAACTTACTCAGGGTCCAAGAATTGCTTTACCAAGCAGGGCTACATAAGGGGATGATTTGACCATGGGCATAGTTACCAGGTGTTTGGAAGGGTCTACATTTGGCTGTGTGGTATGCTTTGATCTAGCAAGGGGGAGGTCTTTTGCCCTTCCCATTTGACATTGTTATAAAAAGCCCTTTTGAAGAGGCAGAAGGGACCACTGGGTTTTGATCCAGGTCCTCCCTAAGCTATCCTGTGTTTCTGTCTTTCTCCTCCCCACTATCTTTCTATCTAAAAGTTTCTTATCCCCCTTTCTTCCTCATAGGAACCCTTTAAAAAGGTGGGAGCTGGCCTCCCACAGATGGCACCAGAACTAGGAACTTGGGTGCAGAGGAAGTATGTGGGGGAGGAAGCACCGCAGAAACAGTTGGACATGTCCAGTTTTATATTAAGGTTAGGCGGTGGTATTTTATTCTTCAGGAGCAAAAATTGTATATAGAAAAGTTAGGCTGCAACAAGTATCTCTCTCTGTGTAGGTCTCTCTCTCTCTCTCTCTCTCTCTCTCTCTCTCTCTCAATTTCTATCTATAAAATTAGGTAAAAAATAGGGTTAAGTATATGGATATTGTGCAGGTTTAATAGGAAGGAATTTAGGGTAAGAGTAGACTTTCTCTAGTGTTGGACCTGAAAACTTGGCATCCAGGAACAAGCAGCCACTGCAGACTTAGCAGTTTGAGAAAGAAAAGCTGATATGGGGCAGAGAAATAGTAAGCAGATGTTTGTGTATTCACTTGTAGAAAGTTTGAAAACAAGTTCAGAGGTTCTTGGAGTTCATAGAGGAACTGTGTCCTTGGTTTTCTGACTATGGGACTCTGTTTCTTTTCTTTTTCTTTTTTCTTTTTTTTTTTTTTGGTTTTTCAAGACAGGGTTTCTCTGTGTAGTTTTGATGCCTGTCCTGGATCTCATTTTGTAGACCAGGCTGGCCTCAAACTCACAGAGATCTGCCTGGCTCTGCCTCCTGAGTGCTGGGATTAAAGGCGTGTGCCACCACCGCCTGTATGCGACGCTGCATGCAGACTCCTGGGGGGGAGAATCAGAGCTGAAATGCAACAATATTATGAGGAACATGGGCCAGAAAAGATTCCCATGGAAGCTTTTGGCCTGGGGCATTAATTTGGGACAGCTTAGATCTAAGTCCTGAGTGGCAGGAGGAGATTTCCCTGAGGTAGATATGGGCAGAACAAAACTCTCCACTCTGCCAGAGCTGCCACCAGATGAGAATGCTTTTACAAGTGTCAGTTCCCTCTTGGCCACAAAGCCAAGTTTAAAGAACAGAAGTATTGGGATGAGACAAGGGAGAAACTGAAGGGCTTAAAAAACTTAGTAATTTTTCTTTGTCAAAAACTGGAGGCTCTTCAGGTCTCTCCTTCTCAGAAGGGTACTCCTCTTCCTTCTGTAGGGGTGGAATTAGACTTACCTGGGGGGTTGACTATCAGAATGGCAAAGTTGCCCATAATTGCTCTGGTGCAAAAAACCTCCCAGAACATGGCAAAACCTCACTGCTAGTCCTGCATCTCCCTTTCAAGCTAGTATTAGAGAAGCAGCTAGCAGAGGGAAGGAGGTGCAAGGATTTCAAATCTTCTCCATAACTGAACAGCCAGTGTAAATATAGTGGGAGTAAATGTAAATGGAGCTGGAGGTGCAGCAGCTGTGACTGACCATGGCTGGGTTTCCTCCCAGACCCGGAAGGACTGTTTGAGAAGCACAGCTCTTAGCAGCTGGGTTTCCTCCTAGACCTGGAAGGGCTGCTTGGGAACCATAGCTTGTAGCAGCAGGGCAGCATTCAGCTGTGTAGCACAAGGTGTGAGAAAGCCTTCAGGGCCTCAGGATGCTGGGGACTCTAGGGAGGCAGGTCCGGAGATGGGAGGAGCATACAACTTTCCAAAGAGCTCTGTAGCAGCTCAGTTGCACCTTGGCAACTACCTTCATCCTGAGGCAAGCTTCCTTGCGAAAGACTGCCATAAAATGCTGTTGTAACTGAGAATGAAAGTTTCAGAGATGCTTGTTTGAACTTAGTTGAATTGTTGCATTCAGGGGAGCTGCAATGAATTTGGGCAAAGGGACCACCCCCCAGCCAGGAACTGGCTGCCACTGGGTGCACTTCCACCATGGCAGTGTGCCACAACCAGCTCCAGGACCACCTTGAGTGTTACAGGCCCCTGGCAGCAGCACTTGCCGAATCCCGGGGCCGAGGGAGCCAGATACAAAGACATCACAGCTGCTGACGAATTAGGTTCTGATTTCAAACTTTCAGGGGAACCCTAAGACTGTTACTCAAATTGACTTTTTTGAACTTTGAACTTCAGAAATGGAACAGATTTGAGTTCACCTACAATTTTAGCTGTGGTGACTCATGATTCATGTACCCTCTGTCTTGTTGGAAGAAAATGTAAATAATTCTGTTAAGAGATCTCTTTTAAATGTTTGCTAAAGTTTGTAAAGTGTAAATAGTCCTATAGAGAATGTAAGTTTATAAGAGTTGTAAATATGTATGGCAATATTCATACTAGAATTATGTTAATCTGTTGATATTGATGAACCATGGTTTGGTGAAGCTAAGGGAATCTTTAAGTTTGATGCTGTTGCATCAGGAGTTTACTGATTACTTGATGCATTTGTATCAAGAGTTTATTGATTTAAAAAAGGGCTTGTCATAGCTAAGGCTGTTATAGACATCTTAGACCCATCCAAAAAGGACATTCCATTTTGGTCATCCTTTACTCCTTTACTGGGGTGTGTGGCAGCCATAGGTATTGCTGCGGTTGTTCCAGATACTTGCAAGTTCTC
This sequence comes from Peromyscus aztecus, assembly GCA_902168405.1. Lineage (NCBI taxonomy): Eukaryota > Metazoa > Chordata > Mammalia > Rodentia > Cricetidae > Peromyscus > Peromyscus aztecus. Next base: position 12,681 of record CABHPQ010001180.1, read on the forward strand.
AGTAGGGACCTGAGTCAGAGCTGAGTTAAGGTCGATACTTTCCCCTGTCAGAGACTGATAATCAGTGACAGGTAAAGTTCTTCTTGCTAGCTGCCAATGTAAGACAGAATATGCTTGATGGAAAGTGTGTCTCCATGATGGTTAAGACTGATTAGGGAAGAAGGATGACCTCAGACAGACACAGTCTATCTGAGGGGTCTGAGGGGCCCTTTAATATATTAAGAAGTAGGAGCTGTAGAGACCCACAGAGGTTTCCTAGTGAGAACTTACTCAGGTCCAAGAATCTGAGCTTGCTTTACCCAGCAGGGCTGCATAAAGGGATGATTTGACCACAGCCGGCCTCCCACACTCGGAGACTACCCGGGTCTTGCAGTTCCTGCAGCTCCCATGTACTTTCATCCTGGGGTCTTGTTGACTGGCAGTGACACGTAGAGGGGAGAACATTCTGGCATGTCATAATTTACTCCCATCTGTAGGCATGACTCTTGGAGTTGTGAACTTCACAAGAGTCAGGCCTCACTTCTCTCTTTGGTGAGGTGCTAAGTTTGGAGGAACCTGAGATGGAGAAGATGACTCTCCTTTAGCTGGGATACAGCTCTCATGAGGTCTTTCACACTAGAAAGCAGTTCTTTTCTGTGACAGACACACTGGTCATCCTTACAACATTATTCCTCCTCTTATATTGGAACCATGAAAGAAAGTTCTTAGATTTTTTTACCTGGTAATATCCTTAGAGATAAATTCTACAATCCTCTGACGTCTATGGCCATGGTTTCCTTCATGCTAGCAGACTCTCTCTTTTGTTTTGTTTATTAAAGCCACCTACTATGTTGGAGATGCCCTGTGGTCAGTATTGAGGGTCACCTCCAGGCAGAAGCTTGTAGGGAAATGAATCCTGCCAGCAGCCATGTGAATTAGCAAGGAAGTTGATCTTTCCACCAGTGGAACCATCATGAGAACACAGGCACCAGGTAACCAACTTGATTGTAAACACATTTGAAAAAGCCTGAAGAAGATTCAGATAAGCCATGATCAATTTGGGACCTAGAGAAATTATGAAATACTAATTGTTTTAAGCTGTTATTTGGGTTATTTAGTATGCAGTAATAGATAACTAATAATTATAACAAGAAAAACATGGTGGAAAAAATCCACTTTTAAATATTTGACCAAAATATGAATTGATATAGTCAACAATGTTTAATTTGTTGGTTTTATTCTTCCCATGCCAGGTCACTGAGTGAGGCACTTGAGATGCTGTTATAAAGCAGACATACTGTAAAATTCTAACTAGCTCCAACTAGAAATGATGGAATCTATCTGCATAGTCATTCTCCTCCAAAATAAACAACTTACTAATGTCTGGAAAGCATGGCTTACAAATAACATGTTGAGAGGCACTTGACGTCCCTGGGTAGCAAGTCAGAACTTAGCTTCTTGGGCAGGAAGTTTGCATGTGTCCACACTGTAGCCTCCCAAACTACACCTCTCTCATGGTACATGTTCAAGAAATACTTGTTCAGTTAATGACATGCTAAGAAATGAATTCATGGATTTAAAATAATTTTTATAAAAACTTCCATTGGATTTTATAAAATGCAAAAATCTATTAGGAAGAATATATTCACAGGGCTGGAGAGATAGTTTACCTGGTAACTTGCAAACACAAGGATTGAAATCCCCAGAACCCATGTAAGAAAAGCTGAGTATGCTGTCACTCAATTGTAATCCCAGCACAAGGGAGGCAGAGACAGGCAGGTCCTGGGACTTGCTGGCCAGACAGTTTACCTGGATCAGTGAGCTTCTAGTTCTGCTGTGGGACCCTGTCAAAAAAACAACAAGGTAGATGGATGTCCTGAGAAACAGTATCTCCAGCCTCCACACACATGCATGGTCACCCACATATAAACACACACTCATATATATGTGAAATTACACAAAAAATTAAACATAAGAAGGAATCAAATTTTAAGAGAAAAGTATTTAATTTTTTAAAGTATGTAGAATGGCATTCTCACAATAAAATTAATAGAATAAGTAGGGAAGCAATATAGAAAATGATTAATATACCTTTGTAAAAATAAAATATTCTCAAACACAAAAAATGATCATAAATGAGAGTAAAGGTAAACTTCATAATTACTCAAATATTTATATCCAAAAATGGCAAGGACAGGTAGACATCATGGACACAGAGCTCTGTGAATCAAGGAGAGTCCATCACCCTGGTCTTTGTGTAGAAAGAAGGAAAGCACATCATCCTTGTTGTCTTGTCTTTTTATTTTATTAATTAACTTTTTTCATTTATTTTACATACTGACTACCCCACCTCCTCTCCTGCTGTTCCCTCCCCACCACTCACATTTGCCCCCTCCCCATTCACTCCTACCCTGTCTCTATTCAGAAAGGGACAGGCCTCCCATGGGCTTGAACAAAGCATGACACATCAAGTTAGGCAGGGCTGAGCTCCTCTTGCTGCAAAAAGGCTGGGCAAGGTAATCCAGGATGGGGAACAGGTTCCCAAAAGCCAGCTAAGTGCCGGGGACAGGTCCTGATCTCACTGCTAGGAGCCTTACAAACAGACCAAGCTACACAACTGTCACACACATGCAGAGGGTTGGTCCCATGCAGGCTCCATAACTGTTGGTCCAGAGTCCATGAGCTCAGGTCATCTGTCTCTGTGAGTTCCCTGTCATGACCTTGACCCCCCTGGCTCATACAATCTCTCCTCTCTTTCTTCAGGAGGACTCCCAGAGCTCAGCCCAGTGCTTGGCTGTGGATCTCTGCATTGGCTTCCATCAGTTACTGGATAGAGTATCTCTGATGACAATTAGGGTAGTGATTATGATTTGATTACAGTAGAGGGCCAGTTCAGGCACCCTCTCCACTATTGCTATGAATCTTAGCTGGGATCATCCTTGTGGATTCCTGGGAGTTTCCTTGGCATCAGGTTTCTCCCTAACCCCGAAATGCCCCCCCATCAAAACATCTCTTTCATTTCAACCTTGTCTTAAAACTAGAAAGGAGTGATGATTCATAATTGAAGACATGGAAATGGAGAATAAAACAAAAAATGATTAATCTAAGTACCAATAAAAGATGTATTAAATAATGATAGAAGTATTTTACCTCTGAAATTAGCAAAATTGAAGAAAACACCTGGTAATGCTTATCATTATGCATAATGCAATCATCAGCGAGGGCATAAGAGTTGCACATTCATATATGGTTTGTTAGAGCTGAAATTTTTATGAACTTTGGCAGAACATGAGTAATGGTCATCCGTATCTTCATGAACCTAGAGGCTCTTTGGTTAAGTTAGGCAATTCATGTGGACAAAGACACGAGAAGAGATGCTCATTCCTGTGTCGTGATGACAAAACCAATAAATGAAATAATGCCAAAATAGCCCAACAACTAAAATTTCTAGGAGCATGGAAATAATTGAATAATTTGCTGAATTATTTTATAACTTCTGAGAGTAATGATTTCAATGATGACATAAAATGCTTATAATACATGATATTCAGATGGAATGAACGGGGAGGGGAAGGAATAAATAGTTCAGACCGTGTATGTATGTGTGTTCTTAAATAAATTCTTGTCAAATTCCTGGATTTAATGTAATTTTGGTAATGGTGATTGGATTTTATTAAAACAATTCAACACTTCACCAGGAATATATATTTACAACTCATTATATACATATATAAGTATATATTATCTATATAAAAATTTATATATTATATATACATATAAATTAAAAACACTTCTAAACTATGTAAAGCTGTAGTAGCCCAAAGAGTGGCACTAAGTACAAAGAAGTCAGCATGTATCTGACAGATATCTGTCTGTCTGCCCATCTTCTATCTTTTCATCCATCAAGCCACCTATTACCATGTACGTTTCTCCCCACAAGCCCAGAGGCAATAGTGAAGAAATGTTTTAAAGCCAAAGACTGTCATGGTCTCTGTTGTTGTTGGTGTATATGTATAAGTGTGTGTGTGTGTGTGTGTGTGTGAGAGAGAGAGAGAGAGAGAGAGAGAGAGAGAGCGAGCATATGTGCATGGTATGTGCTGTAATATACATGGTACTGATAAACCATCACGTGCTATTGAAGCTTGCTGAAGGAAGACTCCGGAATTGAGGAGGCCCTCCGTTACCTGAGACTTTATCATGTTTATGTCAAGTGTCCTCCATCAGGCTCTCCTCACCCCAGCTCTGCGATGGAATGGGGGGGCAGTAAGCAACTAAAGATATTTAAAAGCACTGCATCCTTGAGATCCATGAGAACAGATTTTAGTATTATTTATCCCATGGTATAAAAATGCCTCAAGAGGGAAAGGGAAGTCAGCCACTCCCTGACTGAGAGACTCTCAATGGGAAATCCAGCACGTGGTTTCTTTCCCAGTTGATCTGCTGAATGTTGTTAGTATTATCTGACAGAATTACCTTTGCCCCCCTCCTCTCTCTCTCCCTCTCTCCCCTTCTAGTCTCTGCTGGATGACAAAGCACCTGTTTTGATAATGTTTACTGTCTATCCACTGCTTCTGTCTACCAGCTACTTTCTATTTATTCTTTTGCTTTTACCCAAATGTGGTGGTTTACCCCTAGCTCCTATATTTCAAATTCATCATTTTTAATCCTCCACAGTGACAGTCTCTTATATTTTAAAAGACCTCTAGAAAACATAGTCTTATGGCTGTCTTTACTAGCCTGTGCCTTTGTTTCACAATTTCTTGTATAACAAATCTCCTATATGGTTAATGTAAACACTTTAGTTCCAGAAAAACATATTTTTCCTCCAGCAATAGAATCATGATGCATCAGTTGATGTAAGCACCTGCTGTGTTTCAGTCTGACTGAAGTTTGTTGATATCATGCCTACAATTTTATAAATAAACACAAAATACTATTTTCATAAACTCCTAATTACCCCATCTCACCAAATTACTTGAGATAAAAATGAATAATATACATCAGTATCTTCACAAACTCAGATGCTCTTTGATCAAGTGAGGCCAACACACATGGACCAGGAAGTGCACACCTGCACTAAGTATTCCCAAAATAAATTCCATTTGTGTTTTCACTATAGAGACTTAATAAATCATTCTAAAATAGTATTGTTTACAGTTTTAATTAGTAAATTGTCTCAAAATTATAATGTTGATGAGTATGTGTGATAATGAACTTATTCCTAATTTTTACTCTTTTCTCCATAAAATTCCAAGGACTCAGCATCACTAAAAAAGGTTATCAGGACTTGAATTATGAATGCAAGAAAACTAGCGTCTAGTTCCCTTACTGCTGCGGGCTCTCTGCTCATTCACCATTCTAAAATCTGCACAATCAATTTTGTTATTTCCAGCTCTTGGCTTTCCTTACTCCCAGATGCTTAACAAATTTGATTGCCACACTACCTCTTTTACTGTGTGGCTCCCTGTCTCCGTGGAAGGCAGACATTCACTTCATTGTATTTTGTTCTTCCTGGTTTTTTACAGCACCGAGAATGGAAACCACAGCCTTGCAAGCTCTCCACCGCTGACCCGCATCTCCAACTCCTCCACTCAGAACAGTCAATAGTTTGATTTTCTTCTCTCCTTCTCCATGCTCCATCCCCTCCTCTGCCTTCTCCTGCTCAACTATGATCCCTCTGTCTTCTTAACTGCTACTTACACATTCCACATTTTGGGAAATAAATTCAGATTTTTTTTGGAAATATTGTGTTTTCCCACTCTTTTTCTTAGAATTCATTTAAGGTATCATAAAACACATCTAAAATCCATAAAACAAATACCATTAAAACAAAGATAGAAAGGGGATCTTTTCCAGGGGATCTATGTTCAATTCCTATCTCAACTGTCTGTAACTCTAGCTCTGGGAGAACTCAACGCCCTCTTCTGGCCTCAGTGGGCATTGCATGTAGTGGTACACAGACATATACCCAGGCAAAATACCCTAAAACATGCAATGATAATGAAATAAACTCTTTTTTAAAAGTCGAGGAGACTCATTAAGATGACTGAGGAACTGACTGACAGATGGTATGTCAAACAAGGCAACCTTGGAGAAAGAATATTGATGTGACTGAACAAAGATGTGATCTGAGTTAGATAGCATTCACTGGTTAGTGAGAGAGAATACACATGCTTCAGTTATTTAAAATGAGATTGATCCCAAAGCCACTGCTTTCTAGAGCAGTTTAATATGTTTTTACTTTGGCAGTAAATGTCTTCATAAAAAGTCTAGGCTTCTTAATTCAGTTAGAGTCATGTATACAGCCTTGAACTTGGACTATTTCAGTACTTGTTCCAAATGCTGCTCAAATACACCCCAGGCAAAGGAATGCGGACAGAATCACTCTTCTAGATTCCAGGGCATTTCCACTGCGCTAGATTTCTACATAGTTTTGTGGGCTCCTAACAGTGGGAGTAGATATGTCTCTGACTCTTTTGCCTGTGCTTGGGACTCTTTCCCTCATGCTCGGCTGCCATGTCCAGCTTTGATATGAGGGTTTGTGCCCAGTCTTATTGTATTTGTTATGCCATGTTTGGTTAATATCCCTGGGAGGCCTGCTCTTTTTCTTTTTCTTTTTTTTTTCTTAAGGGAAATAGAGGAGTGGATCAAGGGGAGTTTTGGGGTGGGGAGACAGGGAGGAGTGGAGGTGGGATACAATGCAAGTACTGAATAAAAATTAAAGTAAAATAAAAAAGAAATACAGTCAAGAGCACGCAAGTTTCTAGCTCTAAATCTTCACATTTAACATTTTGATTTATAAGGATTATAGCTGAAATGAGATTTGGGATCCAAATTGTCCTGGTTAATTCCACTGGTCTAGAACCATACACACTGAAGAGATATTTAAGTCTAACAAGTTCTCTTCCTACCTCCCTCAGAAACGACCCGCAGTGAAGGAGACCTGAGGATCTAATCCACTGCACTCATGCCTCTTCCCTCCAACCACCCTGGAGAATTCGCAGCTGCACTGGCAGCTTCTCTCCCTCTGAGAAGACACTGCTTCAGCTTCTTCTTAGCCAAGCATGCTGATCTTGAATTCTGAAGAGACCAAGGAAGCACATTCAGACTGGAAGACTCCACCAATGACAGGACTTGCTGGATACCTACGGGACATTGGGGAGATCCAAGCCGGGCAGTGGTGGCGCACGCCTTTGATCCCAGCACTCACGAGGCAGATGCAGGCGGATCTCTGTGAGTTCAAAGCCAGCCTGGTCTACAGAGCAAGTTCCAGAACAGCCAAAGCTGTTACACAGAGAAACCCTGTGTCGAAAAACCAAGAACTAAATAAATAATAATAAAATAAAAATTTAAAAAATAGGGAGATTCAGAGAGATAACTACAAGTTATAAACATGAAACACAGGTCCCTCATTCAGAATTGAATACAAATTTCTCACATTCTCAAGTTAACACTAATAGGACTTTTATTTATTTTTGTTTATATAAGCATCTTATTTCTAAAGTAATATGACATGAAAAATATTCATATAATCCTCTGCCCTCTCATACATGAAGAAACACTGTGTATTTTTTTGTTCTTAATCTTAGGTATTGAAAAATCCAGTAGAAACCTCAGAAGTGGTTCTGGATTTGTTTATGTTTGACTGATTAATTGAGCAAGAGGAAGCAGGATTAGTCAATGTGTAGCTTCACACCTCATCAGCAATGCCAATTTTCCATTAGGCAAAGCTCGAACATTCCAAAGGCGGGGTTGTCACCCGGACATTAAACAAGCTCTCTGTGATTTGTTTCAGAAAGAAATTCTACTTTGCTGGTAAAGACAGTGCATCACAATTTGCATATGTAAAAATATCCAAGGAGACTGTAGTCACCACATGCTTTGGCTTAGGGTGACTGACCCTTTGGCTTCTCTGGGCTCTTTTGGATGGAGAAGAATTATCTTGGGCAACTTGTCCAAAGCATATTTTCCCAAGGGTTATTACCTATTCTTAGTTGATCAGAAACCAAGGAGTTTTCTACCACTGTTAACCACCTACCTACTATGAGGGAGAAAGTGTCAGCCTTTGGCTGCACCTGGTGGGATTCATGCATACCATGCAGAGAACCCAGAGACTATACAGCAGATTGTAGCTGAGAAGGCAGAAATGTGTTTAGGCTGCAGGAACAGATGAAGTCTTCTGGGACCATCTGTTTCTTATTGAGACAGCAATTACTGGATAGCCGAGAAGGGAGCCAGGGAAGACGCCCCACCTCACTGCTGCTTGAGTATTTCAGCTGAGTCGTATATTTGTGTGCACCTGGGAATGGATAGTTCTTATGTATCAAAATTGAAGTTTTCCTTGATTGTTGAGAAGACATTGAGAAATTTCTTGTCGGCACAACACACCATGGAAACTGTACAAACTAAAGACAGTCTCTAATATGTGGATAGTAACTCATCCCAAGCCTTTGCTGGGTTCAGTTTCTCTGTGGAGCCTCCTGGGAGTAAATAAGTATTGTGGTCAGTTTAGAATCATACCATTCATGGTTGCAAGGAAGAAAATAGTAGTGTCACATTGGGAAAGTGGCATATGTTTTCCTGGTAATTACATCTTCTGTGTTTACTATTCAAAAAATGCAGGTGTGAGTTTTTGAACAGTGGCCAAGGACAGTGTGCCTGGCTGGCAGCAGCTTCCAAGTGAGTCATGTTTCACTGTCTGTCGGTTTTTATAACTGTTTTCACTACTAATTTGGATCTGTGATGCAGCATGCAATTAGCTCTATTGTGGAAGCAGCTGTCTTCAGTTTTACAATGGTACTTTCCCCTTTGGCTGTCACAGGGCTTGTGGTTCTGCTGATGTGACGATGGGAGTTATAAAGTGGTACCAAGATGAGCCACCGTGGGTCAGGACCATCCGAGCACACAAGACTCGTGCTTACTCACTACTCTACAGAGAACTCTCCCAGCTCAGCTGAGAGCGGTGAAGAAAGACAGACCCTGTGGAGGCTGGTGAACAGCCGCTGTGCCCTCGCCATCCTGTTGGTTATGAAGAAGCGACACGTTAGGGAAAAGTGAAGGTGGGGGTGTCCATTACGCAGATTTAGAAATATGTACTTGGTTCACTTTCAGGCACTCAGTTATGACTGTTGGGAGAACCACGACAAAACCTGAATACCCCAGATACCGATAAACGAACGGGAAAGAATGGGTCTCACCATCTGCAGCTAGCTGGGTGTGGACACATGCTTTGGCTGCTGCTGCTTCCAAAGCATCCTTCCTTGCAACAGTTTCCATGTCCTTCGGTTGTCCCTTCTGAAACCAAGCATTCTGCTGCAGAACTCTAACTATGGCTATGCTGAGTCTGTCTTCCCTAAGGAGGGCTGACGTTTGAACTTTCCCTTCAAGTATAACTCCTTGTGCCTGTAAAAACCTTGATACTTAAGAGTGATCTATAGACCAAGGTGTTAGCATCACTGTGGGAGCCCACAGAGGTTTCCTAGTGAGATCTGAGCTTGCTTTACCAAGCAGGGCTGCATAAGAGGATGATTGGACCACGGGCCTGGGTACCAGGTGTTTGGAAGGGTCTACACTTGGTTGGATCTAGCAAAGGAGAGGTCTTTTGCCTCACCCTGTGGCATTGTTATAAAAAGCCCTTTTGAATAAAGTTCTGGGCCATTGGGTATTGACCCCGATCCTCCCGAAGCTATCCTGTGTATCTGTCTTTCCTCTCATTGGCTAGGCCTATCGTTTTACCTAATATTTCTTATTCCTCTCTCCTCCTCATAGGAACCCTGTAAAAGGTGGGGGCTGGTCCCTCACACATCACCCAGACCCACTGAATCAAATTTTGTATTTTAATAAGACCCCTAGGACCCCTAGGCAGTTCCTATGCATGTTAAGTATAAGAAAATCTATATTAGAGCACTTCTATTTGTTCCCTCAAAGCAAGAGCTGGCCGTACCACAGAACCTGTCTGCTACGTGAGCCCTGCCTGGAGTGCCCTATCTGTTGAATGGGTAGAGGGCTGGAGGTGTCAGGTGACATTTTGACTCTTTGGGCACTTCTGTGATCCAACCAAGACTTTACAGTAGTGGAAATTACTGAGGCAGATTTCTTCAGCTTACTCATGGGATGGTAAATGGAACCCCTGACTCCTAAAAGAGTTCTTAAGTTCTGTCTTTTGATTGGTATGAACAGGGACAGATCTTTTCACCCAAGGAGGTCGCTTTCCTAGAAAGCAATGAGTTAGGGCTCTCAGGGTTTTTTATACATCTACCCTCAGGGCGCTAAGGTTTGAAATGTGTTTGGGGTACACTGCTCCCAGACCTGAGCTAAACATATTTCTACACATCGAAACTTCAAGCATGTGGAATAGTGTCTAAAAAAAGATCAAGTTTTTTTAGAAATAATTTGAATGACATTTATGAATAAGATCCATTTAAGTTTTTTTTCCTTCCTAAACATAAACAAAAGGATGGATAGGATAGACTAGGACTTTGGTGGTATCCAATCAGGATCACGCTGTTACACTCTAGAAGTTCATTTCAGTTTGAATATTTTTCTATGGACACACTAGTTTTGGGCTGTGACTGAAATGATCACTTCATCTATAAGTGGTCTGAGTTTCGCATTTGCAGCAGAAAGCTTTGGTCAGAGTGACCAATGGTCACTGTCACTTAGGAGTATTCAAACCTAGATTGCCTTGAATTGAAAAAAAAAAGATAAATTGTGTATACGTATATATGTGTGTGCGACTGTAGTCGGATTTTTCTTTGGGCCTCCACCTCCCAAATAATGACAGGGAGACCTATTAATTATGAAAGCTTGGCTTTAGCTTAGGCTTGTCCTACTAGCTCTTATAACTTCAATTAAGCCATATTTTTATTAACCTGTGTTCTACCACATGCTTCTTATCTCTCTCCCATTCTGTGTATTGGCCTAGTTTTGCATCTTTAACGCTCCTCTATTATTCTCTTCCTCTGCCTGGAAGTTCTGCCTATCTCTCCTGCCTTGCCATTGGTCATTCAGCTTTTTATTACACCAATCAAAGCAACACCTCTCCACAGTGTACAAATATCCCACAACATGTGACATGTACATTAATGTGTGCATGTGGATATATGCGTGCCACTGGGCATGTGTGGAGAACAAAAGAAGCCCTTGGGTGCTAGTCCTTGCTCTCTGTTTTGTTTGAAGATTTGCTGCTGAATATGCCAGGCTAACTCCCCTGTGAGCTGCCACATTCTCCAGTCTCTGTTTCCCATGTCACCATAGGAGCAAGAGTTACAGACACATGCTACCATGACCAACTGTATGTGAGTTTTTGGCCTCAAACCCAGATCGTCACATTTGCAAGGTAAGCATGTTACCCACACAGCATCTCTTCAACCCCAGAAAAAAATATTGTAAATAATGAAAACCATCTTGGATTTAAACACCTTAGCTTTTCCCCTTAAAATAAGCTCAGGAAAATATATTTTTTTAAATGGGGACTAGGAGAAGGGAATTAATTTAATACAACTTTTTTGAGACTTATATAACTTATACAGTTGTGTTACAGATTTGTAATATAAGGATTGTTTTCTATATTCTAAAATCCCTACCAACAAGGAGAATGATGTCAGTAAGACAGAAGAATAGAGGTTTTCTGGCTCCAGACCTCTATCCACTTGGAATCTAACTGGCAATTATCTCTAGGCAAGAATATAACTTGGAATATCCCTGACTCAGGAGTGAAGCCAAGTTGCCCTTTGAACTGTAGGGAGAAGCCTATGCGCAAATGATAGCAAGAACAGTTCTCTCTGAATACTTTATCCTTCTATGAGGTAGAGGATTTTCCTGAACACAGTTCCTACTGAGGAACAAGGAGCTGTAGGCAGACACTCAGCTGCCCCACTACCTGTCATGATGGATCTCTCACAGGGGTCCACCTCTGCCTCACACCACTAGACATTTGTGGAGTCCTGGAAAGGTTGGCCCACCCAAGAACAATCAGAAACAGACAGTGAAGGCAGAGTTCATATGAATGAGAGTTCAGACTGTGAGAGTTACTCTGCACCCTAGCCAATGGTGCAGCTGCATGAGAGAAACTAGCCAGTAGCATTGTGCTCTAGGAAACCACTAATGGAACTTCTAGGCTCCAGTCTAGCCAGCTTTCCCTGATGACTGGGACACTCTTATAAAGTCTCCCTTGCATCAAGATGTAACAGTAGGTCAGCAAGTACAAGTGGCAGGGGCATCAGCTCTAACATTAGTGCAGATGGGATTCAACACAGATTCAACGCATGTGTTAAGTCTTGCCAAGGCCAGAAAGCAACTGCAGATCAACGATTATCCACCCAGAGGTCACTGACCCTGCCCACAGCTTCCCCAAGCCCCAGTGCTTTTGATTTCTCATGTCAGGAAGCAACTGCAGACCAGAGATTAGGCATAGAAAATGCCACTGGCCCCACTTTCATAGCAGCCCAGTCAAATTTGGTGTCCTGCTTAAGAATACTCTAGGCCAAGAGGCAAACCATAATTGGCATGTATCTATAGAATACTATGTCTAACTGTGCTTATTCCATGTGGTCAAGAGGCAACCCCAGAAACCTTACATAACCTCTAGGCCCATGACATAGCCCTCACCAACTACAGATTTCAAAGAGCATGCTTCCCAGATAAGGAAGACAATGGGAAACACTTCTGATCAGAGTCAGTCACAAAGTCCAGTCATCAATATCATCTGATGGCAATATCTGAATGGTCTCGCCAGATGATGGAGAAGAGCCAATATTCCCATTGGACCTCAAAGCACAGGAGGCAATCCAGCACAACAGTAGAACTCAACCCCAAGGACTGTTTGTTACCAGCCAGCTCCTCCAGGCAGAACTAAGTAGCAAAAGTCTTTTGTCTCCAAATAATACTTGAAAAGACTGGAATAGATTATCATCTCCTCATATGTAAGGTACTTGAGGGAAAAAAAATTATGAAAATTCTGGACCAGAGACGCAAAAGGAAAGGGAATGGAAAAGGATTATTATGGGGCACTAATAATTGAACCAATCCACATAAAGAAGGAAAAGGTGGGTAAAGGGCTAGAATGTGGGGACCCAAATTACTCAAGGTCAGAGAATCTGAGCTTGCTTTACCCATAATGGGATGATTTGGCCACGGGCATGGTTACCAAGTATTTTGAAGTGTCTGCACTTGGCTGTATGTTGTGTTTTGATCTTGATAGGGAGAGGTCTTTTGCCTCACCCCTTGGCATTGTACAAAGGGCCCTTTGGAATAAACCACTGGGTGACTGGGTATTGACCCAGGGCCCTCCCGAAGCTATAATGTGTCTCTGTCTTTCTTATCATCTCTTTCTATTTTTCTATCTATCATTTCCTTATTCTCCTCTCCTCCCCCCCCAAGAACCCTTTGACAGGTAGGAGTTGGACTCTGGGAGACTCCCACACTAGAAGTCACATTTAAAGCCATAAGGACTGAACATTTCCCAGATTGTGAGAGGAAAATGACCTGTACAGAATTTTCAGAAGTCAGCTGTCAAACTCAGTTCAAAGAGAACTTCACTAAGCACATCATAGCCCAATGCTAAACAACAGCAACAACAACAAAACAAAATAGCAAGAACTATCACGGTCAAGGGAGACCCAGCATGACTCAGGGGACTTCTCAACTGAAAATGTACAAATTAGGAAATGCTAGGGCAACACATTCAAAGTTCTGAAGGGAAACAAGATGGCAATCAGGGCTACCCAGCAAAACTATCCTTTAGAAATAAGAAAAATAAAAACTTCCCCAGACAAACTAAATCTAAGGACGTTCATCACCACTGTCTGAGTTTCTCTTCTAGTTGCTTTAATGAAATACCTAGGGGAAGGCGATGGAAGGGGGATGAGGCTTATTCTGACTCACAGTTTTAAGATATAGTCCATCATGGCAGGGAAATAAGGAGCTTGAAGCAGTTGGTCATATCACATCCACAAACAGGAAGCAGAGAGCAATGAACACGATGCTTCAGGCCACTTTCTCAGTTTTCTTCAGTCCTAATCAATATAGTGTCTCACAGGCATAGACAGAGAGACTAAATACCACCACCACCACCATCACCACTGCCACCACCACCATCCGCCGCCATCATCCACCATCACTGCCACCATCTCTTGGTGATTTAGATTCTGCCAAACTGACAATTAACAGTAACCATCACCAGCACCATGCCTGCTTCACAAGAATTGCTATGGGGAGTTTTTCAAGCTAAAGTGAAAAATTATTCGTTTATGACAGCAACAAATAGATGCCCATGTGAAAATCTAAAAACCCACATGGCGTAAGCAATGACAGTCATGCTCAGAACTCCCTGGTACTGTAAAGGTGACGTATAAAACAGTTTTCATCTCAACCTTGAGAGTTAAAAACCAACACTTCTAAAAGCAACTGTAGCTACGCTAAGCCAAAGGGTGCAAAGTACAAAAGCAAATTTTGCATCAAAATCACAAAACACAGCGAGAGTTCAGTTGACTGTTAGTAGTAGGACAAGACACTTGGTGAAGCTGTATGGCAAAGCCTATAGCACATAGTGGAAAAGAAAAGGCTCAGACTGCACAAGAACGCAAAGCCATCAGACAGCCAAAGCAGCCAGGGGCAGAGGAAAAATTCCGAAACGCAATCTAAGCAAGCACAAAGTGACGTGACAAAGCCGCACCTTCGGGAGTTGCTTTGGGTCTAAGTGGGTAGAAAGTAGATGAATCACTTTAAAAAGGGATATGAAGAGATTATTTTCAATTAAGGAAGCAATCTCATTTATAATAGTGAAAACTAAAGACTGAGGTGTGAATTCAGTCAAGAAGACTACACTATACTATAACACCCCGATGAGAGAAATTGAAGAAAACACAAATAAAAAAAATCCTGTGTCATGGATTGGACAAGGGCTCTGCCACCCGAAGGGATCTTCAGGTTCAGTAGGATGTGAATCAAAGTGTGAACGGCTTTGTGTGTTCATTTTGTGAGGTAAGAGTCTCAGGAAGTTCAGACCAGCCTTGAATTCACTATGTGGCTGAGGTGACTCTGAACTCTTGGGTCCTCCTGCCTCCATCTCCTGAGTGTGGGGACTCCAGACACACACCAAACCAAAACCGGTTTATCAATGATATTTGTAACAGAATTACAAAATCACTTCTTAAATTCCTGGGGAACCATAAAACACCCTCGTGACTAGAACTATGGCAAGCAAAAGAAATGAAGATGGAGGCAGCACACTTCTGGATTTCCCGACATAAAGTGATAAGGATCAAAACAAGGCAGCATTGTCTTCAAAGCAGGCACATTTGCCAGTAACAGACACTTGAAAGCTGAGAAATAAATCCACACATTCACACTCAGTTGGGTTTTGGACAAAGGCACAAGCAAACACCACTATGGGTGTGGATCCGGGATATTGGGGCACAGTCCCACAAAGTGGCACTTGAGACAAGGGCAGGGTGATCATAAGTTCTAGGTCAGCCTGCCCTATATAGCAAGACCCTGGAACAACAACAAAAGAAAATTAAAGTACAGGCAAAAGAGAAGCAGGACTAGAGTAATCAAACCACATCGGACTGAAAAGGCTGTGGGCAACTGAGGATTCAGTAAAATGAAGAGATGACTAATGGACGTAAGAAAACACGGACAGACCAGCATCTAATAGAGTTTTAATATGAAAAAGTTCTGGCTAATCATTAGAGAAAAGAAAGTCGCTGCAATGAGACATCACCTTTATAGCCATTAGGGTGCCTTTTATATTTAAAAGGAGGAGTGGTAGAAAGTGTCAGGGAAGACACCGAGAAAATGAGCTCATGCGTCCTTGTGTGAAAGTGAATTAGTACAGCCATTGTGGAAAACAGAGGCTTCCCAGAAACCTAACAATGGGACCTCCAAATGACCTAGAATTGCATTTCTAGCTAAAGCGCGCATGCTCTCACACACACACACACACACACACACCTGAAATCAATACCTCGAAGGGACTATCTGCACCCTCACGTTCACTGCAAAATTATTCACAGTAGCAAAGCTATGGAATCAACCTAAATATCCATCCATGAATGGGAGGATAAAAAATGTAACATATGTAGTGCCTTTCATATAATGGAATAATAGTCAGCCTTTATAAAGGAAGAAATTTGAGCCCCAGAGACGTTATGTTAGTGACTCAGGCAAGGCACAGAAGCAAATACTGCATGGTCTCACTTACGTGTGGACTTTAACAAATTAGAGCTCAGAGAAGAAGTGTTTGGGACAGAGTGAGTGTCAAGACACTGATCAAGGCAACAAAATTTCAGATGCACTGGAGGAATAGGCTTGAAAGTTTGCAGAGCAGGGCAACTATAGGCAATAACAATATATTATATATTTCAAAATAAGAGATCAAATTAAAAATTCTCACCATAAAAAATGATAGGTAAGTGAGATGATAGATATGTTAATTACCTTGATTTAATCATGCCACATTGTTTACATATATCAAAACATGACACTGTATCCCATAAATGTATGCAATTATGATTTGTCAATCAAAAGTATTAATTTTCCAAAAAATGAAATAAGATGCTCTTGTCTCATGGACTTGATGTAGAAAATACCTGAAAACAATACACAGTTCTATAATTGAGGAAAGCTAAATACAGCAATTCCCCCAGATTCATGTGTAATTGTTTAGCATACCTGAATGACTTTAGAATAGCTAAGTACTATATTACTGAGCACTTGATAATGGCAAATGCAATTACCAACTGAAGTGCATTAATATTTTCTGAAGCGCATTTATTACTGTGGTTGCAAAATGGTTTGTGATTCCATTCATAAAGCATGATTTTATTCTTTGCATCCCTCAGATGGACACATTTGTGGGCTGTCAATTTTTGTGTTTATGGTAATGTGTTAACTATGATGTTGCAACACTTACACGTGAGAAGGAATTAAGAATGAAGTGGTACTCGTAAGAAGAAAGGGTCCAAGTTACATATTACTGACTTTAGGATACACTAGCTCCTGATTCTTCAAGTCATCTTATGATGTCCTTCCTCGAGGGAAAGAGGAGGAGGAGGGTTTGAACTAGTAAACTTTATCAAGTACATCAGTCTGTTTTTGTAAAGCAATCTGGCAACACAATGAAAATTGGAAAAACATGCTAAGACTGCCCTATGCAACCACAAAAAAAAAAGGAACAACGATACAGAAAATTATTGTATGTTGTTTTAGTTTGTATCTTTGTTGCTCTGATAAAACACTGACCAAGGCCAACTTGGGGAGGAAGAGTTGATTGCGTCTTACTGTTCCATGTAACTGATAGAAGCTAGGGCAGGAACCCAAGGCAGGAACCTGGAGGCAGGAACTAAACCCGAATGCTGTTTACTGACTTGCCCCCTGTGGTCTGCTCAGCTTGTGTTTTTTCATATAACCCAGGTCTACTTGCCCCAGGGTTGCCACCATTCACAGTAGGCTGGGTCTTCTCACATCAGTCAAGAAAATATACCACAGACATGCCTACAGGCCAATCTGATGGGGGGGGGTGGTTCCTCAATTGCTGTTTCCTCTTCCCATAAAACTATTACTTGTATCAAGTTGGCAAAAACCTAGCCAGTGCATACAGTAAACCCCGTTTCCTCCTGTACTCAAGGGTGGAAAGAAGAAAGATGAGCATCAATGTTCATTAAGAAACAGATTAATCATGCATCAGATCTCGTATCTGGGACATATCCCAGGCCTCCCAAAGAACAATCACCAAGGTGGATTGCACAGACGTGCAGAGATTTATTAAAGGAAATACAAAGACTAAAAAGAGTAAGAGCAGACAGGTAGAACCTTTGGAACCATGCAGACCTGCCACATGTGAAACAAGGGAGGGACAGTGATTAGCCAGGGAGGTCTCTAATCACAGTGAATCTCTGGGAAAGTTTTGGCCAGGTTGTCCTGAAGCCTCTGAACATAGTGGATTGAATGCTTTCACCTCTGCCTTGCCCCATATTTATGCTCACATTTATCTGAGACCTGTGAATGTGACATTGTTTGGAAAAGAAGTCTTTGCGCATCTCGTCTAAGGTCTCAGGATGAAATAATGTTGGCCCTAAGTCAAATGGCAAGTGTCTTTGTAGTAAGGCGCAGGCATGCATGCACGCACAGGCAGGGACACACACACACACACACACACACACACACACACACACACACACGAGTATGGGGGGACATATGAAGACAATTATATATCTATAGGCTAGGGGTCAACAGAGACTGCTGGCAGACACCAGCGACTGGGAGAAAAACATAAATTGGGTTTTCCCTCAAAGCCTTGGGATGGAGCCAATGCCTGCCAGCATTTCAAGTTCACGATTCTGGTCTCAAAGCTGTGGGAGAATCTACTCCCATTGTTTCAACCCACGGTGTTTGTGGTCATTTGCATTGGCAGTCACAGAAATGGAGCTGAAAATGAGAAGGTGCGTTTTAGAGTCCTGCTCCCCACACGATGGACCAACACCAACCCTTTGCATCATTCAGTCACTAGCTGGGGAAGCTTGGCCTCTTTGTGACTGGACAGTGGTAGCAGAGGGTTCTGATCAGATGGTGCACCATGGCTGCCACACTATGAGAAGACGCAAAGGGCAGAGAGTGGGCTTTGCTCGGCTGAGGCTTAGTTGGTAAATCAGTAGATGTTGCTCAGATGGGAATCCACGCAAGGAATGTGATAAAACAAAATCACTACTGTGTGAGTGCAGGCAGGGGGACCCGGAACTGTCTAAAATTCTGCCTGGGGTGAGTTCAGTGTAAGGAGGCTTCTTAGCTGAACTCGTGGTCCATGGGGATGAGCATCCAGGAAGGAGGGTGAACGGAGGGATGGCAGGCACAAAGCCCAGGAAGGACCAGCTGCAAAGGTAAAGGGGTGGACACTTTGGCCTAGTTGCTTCTTGCAGAACTGTCCACAAAGAAAAAGATACATCAGAAAAGGGAGTGAACAGGAAGCAAGAGATTGCACAGGGACAGCAACACACTCAACAGGCAGACTCAGGACTTCTTCCCAAGCACACAGGATTGTTTCAGAAATGTGTCTCCTGAGTAACCTCAGACCGGAGCTATGATTCACCTGGCAAGACTCCAGGAACCCTGGTCTGCTGGGATGAAAAGATTTTGTTAGGATATAAAAAATGAAGCTCCGCTGTGCCTATTAAGAAAACAACAGACATCAGTTATCTGTAGTTGGTAGACTCTCAAGATACCATTCTTCGACTACTATAGGGTTAAACTGCTCACTCTGATTTAAGTTCTTATCCATTAAAAAGGGTGATAAAATCTGTCAGTTACTGGGAGATTTAAGTGTGTCAGAACAGTTAATCCACGGTGTAAAATCTGATGTGACACAGCAGGCTTTATGGAGCTCCACAGCATCTTCTAAACTTGAGTCAAACAACCTAAGGTGCCCGTAATCCCATCGCTCAAACACGCTTATGACTGGATTTTAGTATATAAATCCTTCTATAGTTTGCAATTCGTATATATGCATATGCATGTTTCCCCTGTCTTATTTCTCTTATGTCCAAATAAATGGATTTTCCAAAAAAAATTTTTCTCCCAAAATAATGGGTTTTAGACAATTTTTTCCAGATTACTTTTAATGGTTACTTATGGCAAATATTTCGAGAGCTGACCACATCTGGATTTCCTTTTCCTAAGCAGGGAAGGACATAGCTCTCAGCTCCCTTTCAGCCGAGTAATGTGACAGGTTCTGGCCAGTTCAAATGGAACTGCCACCTTTCATGCAGGGGCTGAGCAGTGATGTCTTCACAAACCCCTTTCCTGCTAGAGTAGGATTATATAGAAAGGGCAGATCTATGGGATAAAATGAGGGTTGTTTTAGATGCTTCTTTATTATAGACAATTTGTATTGAATGCCTTCACTTTTGTGGATATGAAAATGTGTCTGGTTATTTTCTTAGAATAAACTCCTGGAAATAGAAGTTCTAGTTAAAAGGATTGTACATTTTAACTTTTGATCCATATTTATTAACCAACAGATGGGAGTTCACAAAACATGTGTCCAGTAAAGAAGACAGTAAAGTGGATGAAGAGGCAGCCCACAGAATGGGTAAAAAATATCTGCCAGCTATTGATCAGACTGAGGGTGTCTAGCACATACAAAGCACTTAAACTAAATATTAGGGCAATAAACAACCCAATTTAAAAAACAAATGGAACTAAACAGAAAGTTCTCAAAGGAGGAATGCTAATGACTAGAAGACACATAAAAGGTGCTCAACATCCTTAGGCATTGTGGGGATGAAAATTAAAGCAACTTTGAGATTCTATCTCATCCTAGTCCAAATGTTCATCATCAAGAATACAAATGACAACAAATACTGGCATGAATATGGTAAAAGGGCAACTCTTATACACCCTTGGTGGGAGTGTAAATTAGTCAATGACTTTGGAAATCAGTTTGAAGTTAAATAAAAAGCAACTCCCCCTCAAACCCAATCAAACAAAACTATAGAGCTGCCATATGACCCAGCTGTGTAACCACTGGGCATATACTCAACACATTTGCATGTACATCCATGATTATTGCTGCTTTATTCACAATAACTAGGAAATGAAATCAACCAATTAATGAAATAGATATTCACCAACAAATATACATATGGAATTTATAAGAATGGTTAAGTTGCTGTTCAGCTAATTCAACAATGGCTTGTTGTGAATGGAAAGTTCAAGAATCCAGTAGTTTCTCAGTCCATAAGGCTGGATATCTCAGCTAGTCTTCAGTATATGCTGGAATCTCAGAGAAGTAGGCTCTAATGCCAGTGAAGCAAGGCCAGAGCATGCAGGCAAAGAGCAAAAGCTTCCTTGTTTCATGTCCTTATATAGGCTTTCAACAGAAGGTGCAGCCCAGATTAAAGGTGTGTCTTCCTGCCTCAAGATCTGGATTAAAGGTTTGTGTCTTCTTACCTCAAATATCTAGATTAGAAGTAGATCTACCACTTCAAATTAAGTAAAAATTCCTCACAAGTGTGTCATCCATTTTTAAATTTTAGTTAATTCAAGATGTAGTCAAGTTGACAACCAAAAACAGCCATCAAAATTCCACCCTTTTGTGGCTCAAGATGTTTCAGAGGAGCATATTAGTAATTGGTTTATTAGAGACTGTTCTTGTGATATTTTGGTGAAGAACATCACAAGATATTTGCTTTCTGTCCTTGTCTAAGAAAAATCTGTCAACTTTTTTTTTTTGGCTAATTGAAGAGTGTTGAACTAATGGCAGTGGAAGGAGATTTAAAAACAGCCTAGTACTGATTGTGTTGCTTGGTTATTAGTCGTTAGTCTTATGCAGATCTATGATGAAAAGGAGCAAGCTGAACAAGGAAAAGTATAAAACGTACAGTTTGAGGAGAAAAATGACACCAGAAAGTGTAAGGGTGCTAACTCCTGTGCTCAAGGAGATAAACAGTTAAAGAAAAGCCTGATGATAAATGTAATAAGGGGTGTGATGACTTCAAGGCAAGCCCAGCTAAACTTCCAACTTGTGAAAAGGAATTAAAGAAAAACTTATGGCTGAGCATAGTATTGCACACCTTTAATCCCAGCACTTAGGAGGCAGAAGCAGATGGATCTCTGAGTTCAAGGCCAGCATGATCTGCAGAGCAAGTTCCAGGACAGCCAAGCTTAGGTAGTAAAGGAAACCTTCTACATCAGAGAGCTGGTAAAAATGTGTTTGAATGAAAGGGCCATGTTCTGGCCCCAGCATGCAGAAGAACTTGGCAGCTTTGGCTACATGGTTCTAGCTTTGGAGTTAAGGATACAAGAAAGGGTTTGTGGAATCTCCTTCCACGGCTAATGAAAGCTGCTGAGGCCAGATGTGTGTCAGGGGTATCCCTGGCTGGAGGTTCAGAGGCGCCATTATGTGAAGTTGTGGAGGTGAAGCCTGGAATTCCTTGGAGAACCCAAGATGTTAGAGATGCCACAGCTGTGAGATACCTGCCAAGGAGAGCTGCTAACAGGGAGTGGAACTAACTCAAGAGAGAGAAGTGTGCTGCAGTCAACAAAGCTGAAAAGAGCTGGAGGTCTGAAGAGTGCTTTGATATCAGACATGGAGATCCAGAGTTGGGAGTTTGCCCCGCTGGATTTAGGCCTTGTTTTGGTCCAGTGTTTCATCACTATGCTCACTTTATCCCTTTTGGAATGGTAATGTGTATCCTGTGTTACTGTGTGTTTGTAGTATGTGATCTGCTTTTTGCTTTTGATTTTACAGGGGGTTACAGTTAAGAGATTGCATGAGTCTTAGAAGAGACTTTGAAATTTGGACTTTTAAATAGTGGTGAGACTGTTATAGACTATGGAACTTTTGAAGTTAAGCTGAATCATTTTTGCATTATGATATAGTTATGAGCCTATGGGGTCCAGGGAGTGGAATGTGGTAGTCTGAATAAAAATGGCCCCCATAGGCTCATGGATTTGAATGCTTGGTTACCAGGGAGTAACCTTTATGAGATGTGGCCTTGTTGGAAACGGTGTGACCTTATTGGAAGTAGTGTGTCACTGGGAGTGGACTTTGAGGTCTCAAATGCTCAAGCCAGAGCCAGCATTTCTCTCCTTTCTGCTGCCTGCAGATCCAGATGTAGGACTCTCAGCAACACTGTCTGTCTGTGTGCCACCATACTCCCCAACATGAGGATAATGGACTAAAGTTCTGAACTGTAAGCAAGCCCCAATTAAAGGGGTTCCTTTATAAGAGTTGCCATGGTCATGGTGTCTCTTCACAGTAATAGAACATTGATTAAGACATGGTGTAATAGTGGCCTGACTGTTATGAGATAACAAACCAATTTCTGATTGAATTTGAGGCCTGTTTCTTAGGAGGGAACTGCATGCTGGTCAATGTAATCCTAGTCAAAAGTCTCTGGGTGGGGAGTTCATAGACCCTGGAGTAAAGTATGCCATTGGTATTTGCTACATGGTCATGTTGTCATGTAGCTGTCTAAATGTTTGTGTTTATATAGACATGAACTGCTCTCAGTCTTGGTCAGAAAAGCTTCTCCCCCACCCCCAGTGGACAGCAGTCAATGGAGAGATGCATAATTGTTCTCATTTTTCTATGTCAATTAAAAGATTTTGCCTATATTTAGGATTTTACCTTGAACACTTGGACTTTACCAGCTTCAAGAGTTGTCAGAACCAGTGAGGGACAAGGGAATTGAGGATTGTGCAAGGCAGTGGTGACTTTATTACATGCCTTGGAGTACAATGGGCAAGGACAGAAGTGAGGGCATTGGAATGAGAAACTGGGAGTGAGAATGTATGATCAGGGCTATGAGAACTCCAGAAAAACAGAAGTATTCAAACTGGGATATAAGAAAGGGTGAGGGAAAAAGAAGGTTTATTACAGAATGGGGAAACTGAAAACACAAAGTAATTTAAGGGCTTCAGGTACTGATCATGACAAGGCTTAAGAAATACTTGTAGAGGTGAATGGCTGAGGTGGGGCAGAAATGGAGAACCATGGATATTAGAAAGATCGTGCATTTGGATATTAAGGTATGAAGTTTTCAAGAGTTGTAATAGGAGTCATGGGCAAACCTAGAAGTCCTCTGACAATAGTGGAGAAAAGAACAAAAAGAATTGCTCTCTATGGAGGCAGAGAGAAGACAGGCGTCATAAAAGTCACATGTCAGTGACAGTGATAGAGTAAGAGCGTAACTACAACAGAAACATTAACAGACACAAGAGGATCACTTTGTTTTCCAGAACATGGGGGCTTAGACCTCAAGACAAGTTGTGGCTAAAAGATCTTCTTAGACATCATTCCAAGGAAACTTTTGGGCTAGCATCAAAGGAATGCATATATTTCTAGAGCACGGAAGTAGAATCCCACAGAAGTAAGGTGCACATCAGAAAGCTGCTGTTTCCTTCACATACCCTGATACCTTGTGCCTCATTTTTCAGGGCAAAATGAATACTGGAGACAACAAGTTTAAAACCTGAGGCCAACTCCAAGAGGACACCCAACACTCTCCACAAAAGAGTCATTCAAACTGAATCTCATTGCATACCATGGCAAGAAATCATACATGTCTTGATTCCAGCAGTGGATGGAAAAGGAAGTTATTTCTTCAGAAAAATCTCACCTGTAACTCTGTTTGAATTCTTTTATTAACTATTCTTATTAATTCATGATAAAAGAAGGTAGATGGTCCATATGAGAAACACTGAAATACATAAAACAAAGAATAAAAACCAAGTCTAGAAAGTTGAAGCTGTGGTTTAAGTGTCAGGAGCTGGGGCAGAAGCTCCCCCAGGAAAGGAATTGCAGACCTCACTTCAAAGAATTACCACTCGACATTCAGAAGAAAAATAGCTCACAGTAATAACTGCACACCACCCAAGAAATCTATGTCCCTTGGGAGAGACCTGGCAGAAAAACAAGACAGACATAGAAAGATTCCAATTTCAACATTATTACTTGTACAACACAAAATGTTTAATAGTTTCCAAAGAGTTCCTTAGAAGCGTAGTCATCTTGAGGGGCTGATAGTGGGGGATGGTGTCCAGGACCCCCGGGAGACACCATTGTCTGAGGATGTTTGATTCCTTCACATAGAATGAAGTGCATGCTAACTGATTTAAATCATGTTTGGTTGCTAACAAGCTGAGTATCCATCACACATATGCTTGGAACTGGATGTGCTTTAAATGTAGAATTTTTGTTCTTTTTCTGCTTTCTTTTCCTTTTGGAATAGCTGCACAGGTTTTCTACTGAGCATCCATGATAAAAAAAAAAACAATCCTAAGTCCTTCAAAACCCAACGTGGTTTCAGTTTCAATTCTTTAAAAGTGTTAGAATTTTGAGCACTTTGTGTTTTCCTATTAGGGGCTGTGCAACCTGCCCTCAACACAGTGTGAATGCTATGGAAAGAGGTATCACACTCTCTCTTTAGAATAATGGTTTGATGTTCAGTACAGAGGCACATTGTTGGAAATATTTTTAATCTGTGGTGGCTTGAACTTGTAGGTCTAGAGGGCGGAACACCACATGCAAGAGCATCACCCCATATGATCCTATAAATTCCCCAAATTAAAAATAAAATTCAGCCGGGTGGTGGTGGCGCACGCCTTCAATCCCAGCACTCGGGAGGCAGAGCCAGGTGGATCTTTGTGAGTTCGAGGCCAGCCTGGACTACCAAGTGAGTTCCAGGAAAGGCACAAAGCTACACAGAGAAACCCTGTCTCAAAAAACCAAAATAAGTAAGTAAGTAAATAAATAAATAAATAAATAAATAAAATAAAATAAAATTCTACTCATACCTAGACAGGGCATTTGAAGATATCTTCAAATTACATAAATACACAAAACACATGAAATTTAAAAAAACAGCCTAGGATTCTGTATTTAAAAAGCATTTATATTGGGAGCCAGTTTTTCAGTAATGTTTATGGAAGCAGGGTAGACTAGCATTTTAAATATGATGAGCAATCAAGAATAATAGAGAATTGGAAACACAGTGAACTGTCTCTCAGTAAGATAAAGAAATTTTAAAAATTACACCCAGTTCCTGAGCGAATACACCACTAATACACAGGCAATAAGCAAAGTCCAAATATATATCAAAAAAGGAAAGAAGATGGGTACAAATACCATAAGAAATATCTTATTAAACAGGCTTATAAATTAATGCAACAAGGAACACTACAAATAAAATTACATTTAATTTATTGAAGAATAACTGAAATGCTTGCTATTATTTACAATTCCAGTGAGAGGTCATAGACAATGTTTTGTGATATTAGAAAAGATGCTACATCTGCTCATTAATACTAGAATTTGTTACACATCTGTTAAACAATATATATGACTACTAAAAGAATGGACATATTTTACAGAAGAGCAGGGAGAGAAAAGTGAAACCAGGAGACATTTAGACAAAGTCTAGCATGTCAGCACCTGATTCTTTATAAAAACGGAAACCACTTATGAATTCAATATAAAGCCAGTAATAATCCACATTTTTTTGAAACTTCATGAGCACTGGGTAGATTTGTAACTGTCTTTGGCTCTGCTTCCATCCTGTCCTGTCCTTCCTTAGGTTTGGTGTCACGGTTCCCAGAAGTGCAGTGACTGACTTTTCTCTAGTCCCTGCGACACTTGGTATAAAAAGAGGTGATTTAAAAACCAGAGAATTTGGTAAAATTACCTGTTGGGGTGAATTCTTTTCTTGAATAAAGAAAGTTGTTGATAGTGATACTGATTTCAGAAGTTATCTAGTGTTTTTTATTTCATTTTGAATCAATTGTGGTTTATACTATTCTACAAATGTCTCCATTATAGCTAAGCTTTTGTCTTAAAACCTATTTTCATCTATAATTTTACAAATGAAGAGAGAAGGAAGATTTTAAAATGTGTCTTCTGTTAGCGATTTGAGAATGTGCACCAGCACACAAAGCAGTGGGGTTGAAGAAGCAGAAAAATGCGCCAGTTTTCAGTCGGCTGTGCCATCCAAACACATCCCTTTTCCCAGTGCTCCTTGATAGAGGATGTATGGTCACAAGACGGTTGTAAGCATTTATAAGTAAGTGGAAGTGGCGTGTTTAACTTTTGAAATACTCATCAGAAGAGAGCTGAGATTTGGGTCAGTGAGTACAACGCTCATCCAGCATGCACAAAGCTTGAGTTCAGTTACCAGTACCACATAAAACTGGACAAGGTGGCATACTCTTGTTTCCCCAGAACTCAGGAAGTGGAGCCGGAAGGATAGCAAGTCCAGGGCCATCCTCACTCTCCAGCCAGCCAGCATAGGCTACAGACGCTGTCTCAAAAAGAAAAAAAGAGGAAAAGAAAGAAAAGAAAAAAAATGCTACATGTCTTAGTTTCTTTCCCTTCTTGGTGCTGCTGGCTGGAATGGAAATGTCAACCCCAGCTGATGAAGTGATTTTAGGAATGGATTCTTGTCTAGAGGGACCAGTCAGCAGAATGCTCATCACTTCTTGAGGTCTTTGTGGAACGAAGCTGCTGTTTCTCCTGGGCTTACTTCGCTGAATTTTAACACAAGAGAAAGAAAGCTCAAGTCTTTTTGGTGCTGTTGTTACTGGGAGGTTCCAAAGTACTTGTGGATGACCTTAATCAAATCCACAGAAAAAACGTTTAAGGGACAAGCTCCAACAGATACACAAGGATGTTTCTCTTCATCCTATGCACATGTTTTCCAACTGTGAGAACAAGTTTGACTTGAACTTTAAGTATAATTAATGCATTTACTGACTTGAATATTGGAAAATACAAAAAGAGAAAGAGATCAAAGGCAATCACAATCCTTAGACAATTACTTTAAGTTTGGATGTATATTTTTATATCAAACCAAAACTAATCCTCTCTTCCTTTACAATGGTTAGAGAGCCATCCATGACTACTGATAAGAAGGAAGTGATCTGGGATAGCAAACATTTTTCAAAGTCCCCCTTTCTACTCAGAGATAAATTTGATTTTCAAAAATATCATTTTATGTACTAAAAGGCCCCAAAGTGGAAAAGTGAATTTTCAACCACAGAGTGAGGATTCATGCTCTAAAACTTGGTAACCTTTCCTTGTAGGTTGAAAGATTCGAAGATGCTTGTCCTGTGAGCAGTGATGGTCCTGTGGAAGCCATTAGTCTAAAGGTCAGTACACTGTGAGGTACCAATTTTAGTAAGTGGAGTCTGTGATTAAAAAAGAGATGAAGAATAAAATGAGAGTGTAGGAAAGGGTGAATTCTCCGGGTTCAGTTCTACAGAGGGGATCTACAAGGTTCCAGCCATGAACTCCTTGAGTTCATCTCTGAGCTCACTGTAGGTGATTAGAAATACTTGGCTATATATGTTTCATGTATGTCATATATTTTCATCACATATACATAATATTTGTTACAAATTATGTGGACTATTTTATATATGATATATATATGTATATATATATGACTTTTTATCTATGTTTTAAAGTTTCATAGCTTGAGTAATAGTCATGGGCACATACTCTGGGCTAGTTTCACTAATGAGACAGTCTTTATAAAGTTAAAATAAAACAATCCAATCCTAGATCTATTAGTGATGTTTATTAAAATGAAATTGTCACAGGCTGCTTCTTATTCATATCAGTAAAATTAAAAACTAAATAAAAAGGATGTAATTCAATGGTTAAATGCTTGCCTAGAAGGGATGGGACCATCAACCCATGCTCACACAAAAAGAAAAAAAACAGCAACTTTTCTACAAATGTTCACATAGACCTTATTTAAAAGATACAGTGTCCTCCTCACGTTGGATTCATTGACGAGGTGAGAGACAATAAAGCGAATTACTGTTAATATATATATTCACACACATTGTCCAAATCATAGTCCAAAACTTGCAGAATCATCTGTTATTTATTCATTTATAAATTACATTACTACATTTATATTTGTGGTTTAAATATATATTTTGTATTTTTTTGTTCTATGAAAGTGGTACAGGTATGGTTTAAAAATTTAAGCATACAATATAGCATGCAGGAAAAATGTCCACACTCATTGCTCATCTACCCTTGGGCCCTCATTTCCCAGCACAGAGCATCATTTCCCTTGACATCTTAAAATAGCTTTCTCCAGAGAAAATGTACAATGGTGGACACTGAACCCAGGGACTTCACACAAGATAAACTCTCAACTCCAGAGCTACATCACCGGTCCCAATGTTAAGACTTTCCCTCAGCATTGTGTGTGTGTGTGTGTGTGTGTGTGTGTGTGTGTAAGCTGGAAGTTGACATCACATGTCTTCCTTTCTTGATCTTCATTTTAGTTTTTGAGACAGGAGTCTCTTACTGAACTTGGAACTTGTTACATTGGCTAGGCAGCAGGCCTCCAGAATCTGCATGTCTCTGCTTGTCCCCACCAGTTGGGGTTGTAAGTGCACACCACCAAGCCTAGCTTTTACAGAGATGTTGGCAGTCTGAATTCAGGTCCTCATGGTTGGCCAGCAAGCACTTCACCTACTGAGCCACACCCACAGTCCATCCCTTAGGAATGTTCATGCTATGTTATCTTGTATATGGCTATCCATAACTATTGGACCTTCCTGTGACTTACATCATTTATCATTATACAATGCCTTTTTAGTATTATCTAATACTTCTTTGCTGCGAATCAACCTTGTCTAATATCATAGCATCCACATAATTTTATAATTTCATTTGCATGACACTCCATGTTTATTGTGGAGACACCTTATGGTTGAATTTTTTTGAGACAGTCTGAGAGTCTCCCCAGAGGAGAGTCTACAGCACGCACCTTGTGTGTGTTTTCACTGTGCTGTTATCTTTCAGTTCTAGCTTTAGTTCTGCTCTTGCCATTTATACTCTGATCCACTGTCTGGGTTCACTGTGGCTTATTTCTACATATTCTCTTTTCTTAATTGTGTATCTTTTCATCTTAGCTTCTATCCATCACCTCTGAGCACTGTTCACATAGCACCAGCTGAAATTAAATTCTTAGTGAAGAGTTCTCAAGAGCATTGCATTATTTGAAACCAATCTCAGACCCACTTAAGATTTCCCCAACCTTTCCATCAAGAACCAAGCACAAGACAGCTAACTAATTGTGCTTCTGGTACTATTTTTAAAAAGGAGTGTGGCAAGTGCGTAGCCCTGCCTCTTTCCTGATTTTAATGGGATTGTTTTGAGTTTCTCTTCATTTAGGATAATGTTGGCTGGGGAATGAAAATTGGTGCAGCCACTCTGGAAATCAGTATGAAAATTCCTCAAAAAACTAAAAATGAATCTACCATATTGCCACATATACCACTCCTTGGCCAATAACCAAAACACTCGACATGCTATCCCAGGACAGTTGCTGAGAAATGTTTGTAGCTCTCTTGTAGCTGGAGTTTTCTCTCTGGGTTCCGCCAAACCCCGGCAGTCCCTTAACCCACTTATAAAACAAACATACAGACACTTATATTATTTAAACTGCTTGACCATTAGCTCAGGCCTATCATTGTCTAGCTCTTACTCTTATATTCAGCCCATTTCTATTAATCTATACTTTGCCATGTGGCTCGTGGCTTACTGGTACCTTACATCTTCCTTGTCCTGGTGGCGGCTCCAGGCAGTCTCTTCCTTCCCTTCCTGTTCCCTTAATTCTCCTCTCTGTTAGTCCCGCCTATACTTCCTATCTGGCTACTGGCCAATCAGTGTTTTATTTATTAACATATTTGCCATACAGAACATCCCACAGCACTTTCGTCAACTCACAATTTTTTTGGAAGCTCCTTGCATACACTTCCTGTTTTTATTTTTGTTAGGTAATATTATTTCCTTCTTGGGTCTCTGAGGGAGTTGAAGATTAGTTAGTTATAGTTGAAGATTAGTTAGTTATAGTTGAAGATTAGTTAGTTATAGTTGAAGACTAGTTAGAATAGAAAGTGAATTAGGTACATTTTGGACTTACCAAAATAGGATAGATAATGGAATTATTTTCTCTGAATTTGTCAAATACAAATGGACTAGACATTGTTTAGGTATTCATCACTTGTATATGTTGTATATAGTTATTGTACTTTTGTATATAGTTTTTCTTATGTTATAACCTTTTTCCTTTTTTCTTTTTATTAAAATAGAAAAGGGGAAATATAGTGGTATTTTATTTGTACTGAAATGTGATTTTATTTGTATGGTAATAAATAAAGTTGCCTAGGGGTCAGAGCTATTAGCAAGCCATAGCGAAAGCCGGTTGTGGTGGTGCACACCGGTAGGATTTGCTGAAGGAGGCACACGCCTTTAATCCCAGCACTTGGTAGGCAGAGCTAGGTAGATCCCTGTGTGTTCAAGGATACAGCCAGCAATGGAGACACATGCTCCAATGTGTGTCTGGAGGTCTTTACAGACAGGCAGTGACGAGGCAGTCACGTGGTTGGGTTTACAACCAATGAGAAGGCAGAACAGAAAGTCTATTTAAAGACAAACAGACAGGAAGTAGCTCTCTTTCAGAGAGGTCTCTTGGCTGAAGAAGCTAGCTGTAGCAGGCAGGTAAGGCTCTTAGCTCTGACCTCTTGGGCTTTTATCTTTACATTGGCTCTGTGTTTCTTATTTAATAAGATGGTTGGTTACATCTACACTCTCTATTCACAGAAACCAGGAAATGGAAACAACCCAACTGTCCTTCAACAGATGGATGGATCATGACTATATGGTACATATACATAGTGGGATACTATTCAGCTGTACAGAAAAATGAAATATTGAAATTTGTAGGTAAATGGATTAACCTAGAAAAGATTATACTGAGTGAGGTAAGTGAGTAAGGCCAAATTCCACAAGTTGTGTCTCATCTACAATTCCTGGCTCCAAATCTTCAGGTGTGAGGATACAGTATGCAGTAACCAGGAAAGTATAAAAGAGCCTAGATGGGGGAGGCTTCAGTGAGTAATAGTGGGATTCGGATAACGTGAAGTGGGACATGGAAGAACGGGGAGGGGGCTCCAACTGCAGAGGAGGGAATAATGGAGGAAAAGGAGGAAAGAGGGACAAATAAGACCAAGTTTGTTTGTTTTTGTTTTCGAGACAGGTTTTCTCCATGTAGCTTTGCACCTTCCCTGAAACTCACTCTGTAGCCCAGGCTGGCCTCAAACTCACTGAGATCCGCCTAGCTCTGCCTCCCGAGTGCTGGGATTAAAGGTGTGCACCACCACTGTCTGGCCCAAATTTGTTTGATACAGCCTCCAGGAACAATATTTCATGTTTAGCTAAAATTACACACAATACATTTAAGTGTGTACACACATATACATACACACACATACACATACAGACACACACATCTTTTTTCCTTTTTATTATCTAAAACAATTTTTAAATTTTAATATATTTTGATTATATTTTTCCCCTCCCTGTCTACCCAACTTTAAGTTCTTTCTCAAAAAAAAAAAAAAAAAACAAATAACAAAACCAAGAAAACAAGACAAAACAATACCCAGACAGGAAGAAAAAGTCCACCAAACTATATGAAATAAAACCACACACACACATACAACTGTGAAGTCCATCATATGTTGGTCAACTGTTGGGCCCTGATCCCCATTCCTTGAGTAGCTATTGCCTTGCTTGCTGACCTTGATCAAATGTCCTCCCTATGCTAATTCCCTGCCCGTTTCCTTCCTCCTAAACAACTTACCCAGGTTCCTTGTTTGTGTATCCTGCATATTGGTGTAAACAGCTAGGATGCAAGAATGTAAAACATCTGTAGCGAACTTCTGCCCTCCAGGGTTCTCTCACTGTGCTGTAAGCCTGTATTTAAGGCCTCTTCCCTCCTTCAATGAAGGGCATTCTGCTGAGATGAATGACCCGCTGTCTTGTCTCTGTTTTAATCCTCAGCCCCTCGCTCAGACATGGTGAACAGGTAGTAGCGCGGGTGCTACAGTCAACTACTCCTGAACATGAGGTGTCATGTCCTGTGTTACTCCATTGGAGAAAACTGATTTTCCCTCTTCCGGTAGGTATAAATGACAGTTCAATTGTTAACATTTACCCTAGTGGCTGGGTTTTCATTCATTCATTCATTCATTCATTCATTCATTTATTCATTTGTTTTTTTAAATAACCAATAAAATAGAATAAGATAAAACTAACATCTTGGAGTTGGACAGGACAAACCAACAGAAGGAAAAGAGCCTAAGAGAAGGCACAAGAATCAGAGACCCATTCAGTCTGCATGCTCAGGAATCTCATAAAAACACTAAACTGGAAGCCATAATATATATGCTAAGAACCTGGTGCAGACTCGTGCAGGCCCTGAGCATGCTGTCTCTGTCTCCGTGAGTTCATATGAGCTTTGCTCATATTGATTTAGAAGGCCTTGCTTTCCTTGATGTCCTCCATCCCCTATGGCTCTTAAACTCTCTCTCTCTCTCTCTCTCTCTCTCTCTCTCTCTCTCTCTCAATTTTCAAGACAGGATTTTCTGTCTTGAACTCACTCTGTAGACCAGGCTAGCTTCAAACTTAAAGAGATCTGCCTGCCTCCCCCCAGTATGTAGACTATAGCCCTTGGTTTTCTTTCAGGGTTGAGGGTGGGCCCCTATTACTGAAGATACTTCACACTTAGCACACAAGACTCAGATAATTGGAGCAGGATCTGACCTGAAAGCCTCTTTCCTTCAGTCTAGTCTCCAGGGTACCAGAAAATACTGTGCAGGCTGCCAAGAGAGGACAGCAATGAATCAGTCTCAGCCACATGGAACCCCATGGCAATGGCAAGTATGAGAAAATATTCACACAGAGGCAATAGCTGGCACTCACATGTCAATGGCAACCAACAGCTGTCTGACTAGATTAAAGATCCACTCCGCAGGAGGAAAGTCATGTCTGGGTACTAGAAATTAGCCAGCTTCCCCAGGCTAGTGAGGTCTAAGACTCTACTACTACCATTTTACTAGACCAGCATAATTCCTTAATACATTCTAAATCTTACCCTTATACCTAAGATAAATGGAGCTACCACCCTTCATCAAAGAATCCTCCCTTTATAGCAAATGGAGACCATCATAGAAAACCACAACTGGATACAACTGCAGAGATCAATGGATTGTGGCGAGTCCAGCCCCAATGGATACCTCTACAGAACAGCTCCTACATCTATGGCTCGGGGAACATCGAGAAGAGGGGGCAGGAAGATTGTAAGAGACAGAATACCAGGAAGTCTGCTGTGACACAGTCTCTCTAGAAATGGCTGTATAAACAAGACCGGAACAATGGCAGTGGACATGTTCATGTGGAAGAAGTTCCAGCCCTAGTGACAGAACTGCAGGCAACTTAGGACTGCTGAGAGAAGGAGAACAAGCCTTTTGCAGTGACAAGTCCCCTAACTGTTGTTCAATGTACAATAATCAGCCCTGAAACCATATACAAAGAACAACAAAAAAGGACTTAGCCAGGCAGTGATGGTGCACACCTTTAAATCCCAGCACTCAAAGGCAGAGGCAGGCAGATCTCTGAGTTTGAGGCCAGCTTGGTCTACACAGTGAGTTCCAGGATCACCAAGGACAGAGAAACCTTTCCTTGAAAAACCAAAAAAATAAAAAATAAATAAAAATTGGACTTAGCAGGTTGTGTTTACAAGCACATGTATGTATGTAACAATTATAAGCACAGTAAAAGATGCTACCTATTTGACAGTGAGGGGGTATTAGAGGGGCTGGATGGAGGAAAGGGGGGGAAGTGATGTAATTTTATTTCAAATAAAACATTTTTTAAAAGTGCATCAGTTTTAACATACTATGGCAAGCCCACAAACACACTTTCAGAACTAGAAAGCAGAATCTCATTAAATATTACCCAGAAAAAAACAACGTAACAGTGATCAGGAAAATAAAGAAAAAAACAAAACAAAGAACTTTAGAAACTTCATGGACTGAGTGAGAGATTAGACAGAGTGAGAAGGGAAGAGCAGGGAGTCCTAATCAAAGTCTAGTCAGTTTTCTGGGGTGAGGATAATAGAATAGGTGGCAAGTGCTACTCAAAATTCTACTCGAGGGGATGCTTACAGAAACAATGGAAACAAACTCTTAGATTAACAATAAATATAAAAAAAATCTCAAACAAGATAAAGAAAAATAAAGTAATACCTAGATTGTAGGGTTTGTTTGTTTGTTTGTTTGTTTGTTTTTAACTCTTTGCTCTTTACTCTTTGGAGGGATGGCCATACACCTCCCAAATAATCACATAGAGACTTATTCTTTTTTTTTGTTTGTTTGTTTTTCAAGACAGGGTTTCTCTGTGTAGTTTTGGTGCCTATCCTAGGTCTCACTCTGTAGACCAGGCTGGCCTCAAACTCACTGAGATCCACCTGGCTCTGCCTCCTGAGTGCTGGGATTAAAGGTGTGCGCCACTGCCACCCAGCAGAGTCTTATTCTTAATTATGAATGCCCGGCCTTAGTTTGCCTTGTTTCTAGCCAGCTTTTCTTTTTTTTTTTTTTTTTTTTTTTTTTGGTTTTTCGAGACAGGATTTCTCTGTGTAGCTTTGCACCTTTCCTGGAACTCACTTGGTAGCCCAGGCTGGCCTCGAACTCACAGAGAGCCGCCTGCCTCTGCCTCCCAAGTGCTGGGATTAAAGGCGTACACCACCACCGCCCAGCTAGCCAGCTTTTCTTAACTTAAATTATCCCATCTATCTTTTGCATCTGGGCTTTTGTCTTTCTCTATTTCTGTATATCTTTCTTTACTTCTTACTCCATAGCTTGCTGTGTAGCTGGGTGGCTGGCCTCTGGAGTCCTCCTCTCCTCCTTTCACTCCCTGGTATTTCTTCCCAGATTTCTCCTATTTATTTTCTCTGCCTGGCAACCCTGCCTATCCCTATCTCCTACCTAGCTATTGGCCATTCAGCTCTTTGTTAGACCAATCAGGTGTTTTAGACAGGCAAAGTAGCACAGCTTCACAGAGTTAAACAAATGCAACATAAGAGAATGCAACACATCTTTGCATCATTAAACAAATGTTCCACAGCCGAAACAAATGTAACACATCTTCAATTAATATTCCACAACACTAGATTAATAGTGAGTATTTAGATTGCCAAAGACCAAAAGAGGTTATGAAAAGTGGAGAAAGCAAATACAGACACACACACATACACACACACACACACACACACACGAGAGAGAGAGAGAGAGAGAGAGACAGAGAGAGACACAGAGACACAGAGACACAGAGAGACAGAGAGACACACAGAGAGAGAGACAGATCTTCACAATGCTAAAAGAAAATAACTTTCAACCTCGACTTGTATATCCACTGAAACATCTTCTAGGATAAACTCAACATACTACTAAAAAGCTTAAAGGATCTATCTTCTAAAGAGATTTCTAGGGACTGGAGAGATGGCTCAGAGGTTAAGAGGACTGGCTGTTCTTTCAGAGGTCCTGAATTCAATTCCTAGCAATCACATGGTAGCTCACAACCATCTATAATGGGATCTGGTGCCTTTTTCTGAGTGTGGACAGAAGACTGCATACATAATAAATAATTCATTTAAGAAAGTTACTTGTTTTTAAGAGAGTTTTCTAGAAGAACTTCAAAGCAAAGAAACAAAGAAGATACTCTAATGAAGAATGAAGAAGCAAGAAAAAGTGTTAAGAGACTAGCTGCCATTAGGGGATCTGCCCAATGCACTAGGTGCAGCATTAAAAATTTTTTAATGAGAGCACTATAGGACAGGGACTGTTTTTAAACACAGTTGGCAAAACGCTGCTAATTAATGCTAGGTAGACAGTATAGCTAGCCTCTTTGCGGATGTAGTTAATGAACATAATTATCACCCAGCCTCTCAATTTCAATAACGTTTTGTTTATTACTTACTAAAACTAACTCATTGTGTGGATAAAAAGTTATTTGTTATAATAATATTCATCCAAATGGAAATCCAGTAAGTTCAACTTCTTGAAATATGGTTTTAATTACTCTTTAATAACAATAGGAACCAGAGCCATACTCAAATATATGAGGATTGGTCTTTTAAATCTTGATGTATTTGAATTAAAGACCAGAAAATATGGCAAGAATATGGTATAATACCCAGCCATATCATTATTAAATTATACTTCCTAACTAGCATGATGAAATTCCAAGATTTCCTTTGGTTTATTATTTTTTTAAACAAGTCATTATGATGGCGTCATGAAATCATTTCTAATCCAGTGGAGTCAGCCATTACTACCATTTAAAATACAGTTATGATTTTCAGCAGTGGTTTAGTAATGATATTAACTAGGAATTTTCTTGCAGGAGCAATCTATTCATGGCACCACTTACCACTGTGAGCTTGTTTGTGGCTTTTAAAATGGGATATGTTTCACTGTTCCTTTCTTCAGGACATACATTCCCACTAGTTATCATAAGTGAAGGCAGAGAACTGATTAGAATGTAGAGTTACTCCCCAAATTATTTACTCACGACAACCAGAGTCACAAAGAGGGAAGAGAGAGCCCACTGCAACCGGAGGAGATATGTTCCCAATCTACAAAATCCACACTCTTTGCATCCAAACCCTTCAGTAACTGCTTTTCTATTCACATCTACCTCCGGGGTGCATGTAAATATTGAAAGATAATCAATAAAAAAATTAATGTCTGTAGTAACACAAACTCTTTCAACAACAACAACAATAATAATAGTAATAGTAATAAAAGACAGCCTGTAAGTAGAGATGTGGATAAACAGCCTTGAACTATGTCCACTCCATACAGTCTTGGTGTCTGCTTTTCTTACCAAACCACAGTTGCTTAAGATATAACAAATGAGGGGACAGTCTCTCATTCTATTTTTTTGGAGGGAAATAGAAAATCTTGGTTGGTCCTAAGACAACAAAACCTCAAACAAACAAAAACTAAAAAACAAAAACAAAAGCCCGAAAACTATGACACACTGTGAGAACAGATCTGTGGTGGAGGATCTCCAAGACGTCTCTGCATTCCCTCCCTAACTTCATGTCAATCTGTAATTGTAAATGTATCTATCATGTGGTGCAAGCTTGGCTCTTGTCTCCATTCTGAGGGCTCACCACCTCTACCAGATCTTTCCTCTTCTTCCCAATGCCAGCTGCCCGTGGCAGGGATTCTTCTGGCTGAGCGCACAGATACAACACCCTACAGCCTGTTTGCGTCGCAAAGCAGATATTGAAAACCTAAGAAAGGGGCAACTTAAGGGGATAAGGAACCCGAATCACACTGGCATTGCCTGTCAGCTCCTCCCTACCACAATTAAAGAGTAATACCTGTTGCCTATCAAACCACTGAGTCCTTTGCACACGCAATCTCACTGAATCCTCTCTACCCAGCATGGGGCTGGAAGGCTCACACTTCTATACATTCCACCACAGATGGAAGCACTAGATCGTCCTCTTCAGAAACTGGGCATTCATTTCATCTCCATTTCCCACAAAAATATTTGAATAGCCAGACAGAAACTCAGAGAATTTACAAAGGAGATTAAAAAATAAAAATAAAAAGGCACCTCAATTATTAAGAATTTTGTTTCACGAGTGCTTGAAATTGGTTATGTATTTTACAGAGAATATCTCACTTGAGATATTGTTGAGATTATTCCCCTTAATTTAGAAAACTGGTCATGCTATCATTATTTCCCCTCCCTTGACAGAGGAGGAAATAGTGGCATAAAAAGGCTAAGGACCTTGTCCTAGACTGATAGAAGACCTGAGATTTGAACCCAAGAAGTCCCAACTCAAAGGTCCTACTTATAACAACTTTGCTACTCTGTCCATTACCAAGAGTATCATGACACAATGAAAGTAACATCTCTTGGTACCATTAAGGTATTGTGTTCCTTGTTCAAGACCCAGAGTTTAAATGATGGAACTCTAGAGTTTATTTCTCCATCTACTCATATAAGGAATGTTGTGGAATATTACTTTAACTATGTAAAGATGTGTTACATTTGTTTATGCTGCATTTGTTTAACGATGTAAAGATGTGTTGCTTTGCCTGCCTAAGGTACCTGGTTAGTCTAACAAAAAGCTGAATGGCCAATAGCTAGGCAGGAGAGGGATAGGCAGGGCTGGCAGGCAGAGAGAATAAGTAGGAGGAAAAAATCTAGGCTTGAGAGAGGAGAGAGAAGAGAACAGGGGAGAAAGAAAGGGAGATGCCTGGGGCCAGCCAGCCAGGCAACCACCAGCCAGACAGACGAGGAGTAGGACATACAGAATGAAAGAAAGGTAAAAAGCCCAGAGGCAAACATAGATAAAGAGAAACAAGTTAAATTAAGTTTTAAGAGCTAGCTAAAAATGAGCATAACATAAGGCCAAGCATTCGTAATTAATAAGTTTCTGTGTCATGATTCGGGAGCTGGTTGGTGGCTCAAAAGAAAGTCTGCTACAAAGGAATGTTTCTGAAGAGCCTTAAAAAAAATCCCATGGTCAAGTTAAGTGTGAGAAAATCCATTTTAATCATGATATATTTAATATCAAGGTTAAAGATATTGTAAAAACATAGTTCATCTTGGAAATTGTAGTGCTCAGTTATGCATATGAATCTCCAAGGTAGAAGCACATACATTTCTCAAGCACATCTGACCCTGGGGACTTTTCACATTCTGGACACTAATTTCTATCATGGAAAATGATAATTGGATATTGAAAAATGACAATTGTTCAGCATCACTGTGACGCCTTTGTTCTGCTTTTGGATCTGCCCATCACACCTTCTGATTCATGGCCAACCCCTCTTCCCATCATCATCCCTGAGCTTTCTTGTCTCTGTGTGTTCTCGTCTTCCTCCCTCTCAGAGAATACCTCTCCTTCACTGTCCACTTTGGCAAGAACAGCTTTGACGTCACTGCCTCAGGAAGACCAAGTGTGCAGCCTGCTTCTGCATGACACACTGCCAAATAGTAGATCTGTCCTCACAGTATGTCTTAGATTCGTTTATTTATTTTTATTTTGCTATTTTTTTTACATTGTCTTGGGACCTACTAAGATTTTGTTTTTTTCTCCCAGAAAAATAGACATTCTAGATTCTTCTAAAGAAACTTAAATGTCATTTTATTAATATTAATAGCACCAGGGTGCTGGACAGCATATTGGTAAAATAGCAGATTCTTATCTTAAATGATGATAGATGCACAAATACGTATATATGAATTTTATTTATATCTGTATTGGAAATTCGCACAATAAGTTCGGCTTCTTCCCACAGATATTGAATAAATATTGAATAAATAACACAGAACATTTTAGGCAAGTAGGCAAAATGATGGTTAAGAAAAATTTAGCCAGTAGACTCAGGACTTAAACTTTGCCGTGTTAACTAAAGAGGATTGAGTGTTACTATACATGTTTTCTCTTAGAGTACCAAAACAGAGACACTTGGGGTTGTCTCACATCTCATCAAGACAATTAAAAAGAAAAGTCAATATGGGGCTTTCTTAGAAAATTGGGAATCAATCTCCCCCAAGATCCAGCTATACCACTCTTGGGCATATACCCAAGGAATGCTCAATCATACCACAAGAGCACTTGCTCAGCTATGTTCATATCAACATTGTTTGTAATAGCCAGAACCTGGAAACAACCTAGATGCCCTTCAACTGAAGAATGGATAAATAAAATGTGGTACATATACACAATGGAATACTACTCAGCAGAGAAAAACAATGACATCATGAGGTTTGCAAGCAAATGGATGGATCTAGAAAAAAATCCTCCTGAGTGAGGTAACCCAGACTCAGAAAGACAAACATGGTATGTACTCACTCATAGGAGGATACTAGTTGTGGAACAAGGATGACTGGATGGCTACTCACATCACCAGGGAGGCTACCTGGAAAACAGGACCCCAAGAAAGACATGGGGATCGCCCAATGACGGAGAAATGGATGAGATCTTCATGAACAGCCTGGACATAAGTAGGGGAAATGAAGGGCGAGGGTCGAGGGAAAGAGAGCTTGGGGGAGCAGGAGACCCCAGCTGGATCAAGAACAGAGAGGGAGAACAAGGAATAGACCATGATAAATGAAGACCACATGAGAATAGGAAGAAGCAAAGTGCTAGAGAGGCCCACAGAAATCCACAAGGATACCCCCACAATAGACTGCTGGCAATGGTCGAGAGACAACCCGAACTGACCCACTCTGGTGATCAGATGGCCAAACACCCTAATAGTCATGCTAGAAACCCCATCCAATGACTGAGGGATCTGGAAGCAGAGATCCACGGTTAGGCCCCGGGTGGAGCTCCGGAAGTCCAATTGGCGAGAAAGAGGAGGGTCTATATGAGCGAGAATTGTTGAGACCAAGGTTGGATAAAGCACAGGGACAAATAGCCAAACGAATGGAAACACATGAACTGTGAACCAATGGCTGAGGGGCCCCCAACTGGATCAGGCCCTCTGAATGGGTGAGACAGTTGATTGGCTTGATCTGTTTGGGAGGCATCCAGGCAGTGGGACCAGGTCCTGTACTCAGCGCATGAATTGGCTGTTTGGAACCTGGGGCTTATGCAGGGACGCTTGGCTCGGTCTGGAAGGAGGGGACTGGCCCTGCCTGGACTGAGTCTACCAGGTTGATCTCAGTCCTCAGGGGAGGCTTTGCCCTGGAGGAGGTGGGAATGGGGGGTGGGCTGGGGGGAAGGGGAGGGGGGCGGGAGGGGGGAGAACAAGGGAATCCGTGGCTGATATGTAGAACTGAATGGTATTGTAAAATAAAATAAAATAAAAAAGTCTTTAACTTCACAAACTTCAGTTATGATAGGCCCCTTTGGCTCGGCACCGATTTACTCTTTGCTTGAGAATAAAAGTCCATTCTGTCATGTGAATAACCAACATTCTCTTACCCATTCAAACTCTAATCTGAGAGTGAGGGAGAAAAAGATAAAATTACTGACATCAATGTGAAAGATAAGAAAATGTGATTTATAAAATTAGAAACCTATAAATTCTGCGTGGGAAACAATTCTTACATAGGATGAACGTTGAAATACATAAAATTGAAATATTCTACTATTAATAAAATAACATATCACATTTCCTATTGGCTCCTAATATTACAGGTACAGTGCAAGAAGTTGTAAGAAAATTCATTCAATTGCTTTGTGACCATGTTGCTAATAGTAGTGTACCATGGAAGTAAAAATGAGAACTCTTGGGTTTTGCAATTATGACTTTGAGAAGAAATTGTCTTTAGTATAGCTTTCTTGGACTCCGAGACTTATCAAAGATATTCGTTTCT
Organism: Peromyscus aztecus; assembly: GCA_902168405.1. Lineage (NCBI taxonomy): Eukaryota > Metazoa > Chordata > Mammalia > Rodentia > Cricetidae > Peromyscus > Peromyscus aztecus. The sequence continues at coordinate 54,379 of CABHPQ010001180.1, forward strand.
AATACACTGCCTGTGACAGTCCAGCTTAAGACACAGCCCCCTTCTTCCTCAAAGTGGGCTCGCTTTAATCAGACCCCATCTCTCCATTTGGTGTTCTCAAAAGGCCTCACCAGTTTTGACAGTGGCATACGACTCGAGTAATGGAAAGTGTTTTAGGGGGTCATGCACAAAAATAACAAATGCTAATTCAGGCAGAAAACAATGGAGTTTTCATATCTTTATGCCCAGAAAAAAAAAAAAAAGCACAAAACTGATGTTTTTCTATAATGTGGAAAAGGCATGGAACTCCCATTCTACTTACTGTTTCTTGCCAATAGTATCTTAGTTTTACCTATTATTTAAACAAATCCTTTTATATTTTCCTAGTACAAAAATCAAAACATAGCTCATTCCTTAATTTCCCAATAAAACATTACTTAGAAAAACTCACTGATAGAGATCAGTTCTGGCTTACTCTCCTCCAGGCTTGCCAGATAAAATACAGGGAACCCAGCTAAGTCAGTTTCAGATAAAAAAAGCCATTTTTGGCATCACTGTGTCTCAAATATTACATGAGACATACTTACCCTAACAAATATTTCATTGTTTATCTGAAATTTAGATTTAACTAGGCATGTCAAATTTTGATTTGCTAAACCTGGTGAACATGCTTACCTCCTTTGCTGCTTTTATTTCTGTAAGTCATAAGAAATTCCACAAAGTAGCACTCTTTGTTACATAAAAATCAGGGCGTGGGGAAAAAAGCTTCCCATATGGACAATATTGAAGGAGATGTGATGCTAGCGAGTACTGGGATTCAACAGAGCAGGAGTCTCTGGTCATTTGTAATTGGGCCATGAAAGAATAGAACTCTGGAAAACAAAGACACTGCTTCAAACTATCAGGCTGTAGTCACTGATAAAAGTTTAGCACCTTCGCTGTAATCTGAATTAGCGTGCCTGAGAAAACTAGCATGTAATTTGGCAAGATCTAAGGCAATTACTTAAGAGAGGAGCAGGTGTAATTGAGCATGCTGCCTTGTCACCCTGTCATTGCCAGAGCAGGTGAATTTGCCACCAGCACTGAGGAAATGTGGCGACACCAAAAGCATTTGTGGGAAGCCGGGTTGGTGTGGAGAGAAAGGGAACTGGCACAGGAAGGAACCAAATCTGGATCCCTGGCTCAGTTAATATTAGACAGAATCCAACCAAGGCTGGAAAGTAAGTACCACTTGGCCTAACACGCCTGTTCAAATTAAACCAGGACATGTTATATGCTTAGAGTAGTAGTCAAGATATTAAAAAAAATAGATGTAATATTCTTGGCAGTTTGAAGGTAGTTGTTTATCGGGTCTTAAAGTCTACAACCCCGCCCCCATATTTTTGTTTTTCAGTGTTTCAGGTTTCTTATCTTCATGTTCTTTACACAGCATTCATGAAATGTGGCTGTTTGGTAGGGCTGCTGCATTTATTTTGCTTAATTTCCTTTTTGGTCATTTCTTAGCATGCAGAGCAAACAATCTCAACAAGCCCTGAAAAGATTTACTTACCCTTCAAGATGGAAGTTTTTCTACTCCACTAACTAACTTGCTAAGTTCAAAAGTAATGAGCTGCCAGCCTCCACTGAAGAGATTTACCTGTACTTCAAGACAGAAGTCCTTACTCCGTTGACTTGCTCAGTTCAAAAGGCATGAACCATCGGCTCCCAGTTAGTAAACTCTGAACTTAAGCAAGCTAGAGATGGCTCCTCTGCTATCAATAGAATCAAACACTTGCCCTGAATTAATATATGCATTATATATTATATATTGATATATATATCAAGGGGAATCAAATGACAAGGTTTTGGGGTTTTTGTTTTTTTTTTTTTTTTTGAGTTTACCTTAACTCTACTCTTTAAAAGAAAAAAAAGCTTTTTGTCATGAATACAGCCCTAAAATGGATCCAGTATAAGACCGAAGCTTTCATTGGTGGGTGGTTCACTGAATTCCAATGTGAGGGTCAGTTTTGGTCAACTCTTTACCCCTGAATAACCTGAGTCTTTAAACAATTTACAGCTCCTTATACGGGGTCCTGCACAGAAGGCTTTTCCTTTTTCCTTCAAACCTATTCTAATTCAAATCCTTCACTGAAAAAGTGTGAAAAGGACCCCCAGGCAATGGTGAAGAGTTTTTCTCCCCTTTCAAGACAGCAGGCATTTGCTTGGGTTTCAGGGAAGCACCTGTATTAATTGTATTTCCTGCTCATGTGTTGCTTTTGTTTGCAATAAAAGAACTCATCTCAGGTGAGTTAACCTTGCTTTTTAGAGAGGGCACCTGCAGTCATCCTGGTGTGGATTGTAAATCAAAACACGTTGAGCCTTTCAAGAGAGAAATAAAGAGGCGCTGACAAGCGGCAGTGTCAGCAGGATTAGGCGACTTTCTCACCACTTGTAGTATGGGGACACAGAACGATTGAGTCCCATTCAATTACAAAGGGGAGAAAGAGTCCCAGAAATTCCATGGATGGGAGGGGTTTGCCTTCTTCTATGAGCCTGGCAAATGCATGTGTGGGGAGCTCTGTGAGGAGGTGTGAAGAGACATCTCTCTCCTCAGCCTCAGGCTTCTATAATTGACCAAGATTTTTCAGCTTGTGATTTGATCCAGCCAAACCCTGTTAGAGGCACTTGCCCCCAACTGAGACCAAGGCTGAAGTGAATAAGAATTAGGTGACTCGCTGGTATGTACAATACATGCATTCACATCTATTAGGATAAATGACACGTCGTTCACTTTAAGCACAGGCAGCTGGAGATTGTCATATTCTGAAAATGACAACTGTTATTTATTTATTGAGAATATTTATACAGGTTCTTCCTGGGCACAGAGAATGCATTTTTCAGCAGCACTATGACACCGGACTGCCACGTGTCTAGAACGGAACACAGAAAACCATTAGCACTAGCAGAGACAAAGCACATGGACTCAGGGCAGCAATCTGTAAGAGCAGGGATTTAGAAGGTTGAATGTGGCAGGTTTTTAAGTGAGGCCCAAGTCATTATCTTAACAGGGTTTCAAACTACTCGAAGAGAGAAAGAATTGTTTTTCCATAGTGTGATTATATTAACTGCTAGAAGACTGGTTTGGAGGGACTGATTAATTTGGTCAGAAGGCTACACCACTCAGGAGGCATGAGGTCAGCCGGTGAAGGTGGATAGAGCGAAGCAGTTAGACGAACAACACTTCCCGCTACTGCTTTCCACACTCCACAGCTCTGACTTCTAGGAAAGGCTCTTTCCCATGCCCTGCTCCAGTTCCCACCCTATTAAAGAGGCCGAGATAGCCAAGGAGTCCCTCTCCCCTTAGAATAGTCACTTCCTGCCCACGTCCCAGATCTGCTGAGGCTTTTCGGGAGGGTGACCTTGGAATATGCATTTTACCAATTTCCCTTTTTTGTTTGTTTTTGTTTCACCCAGAGGAAGGAAGAGACTGAGGATAGTACCTAGAAGGACAGTTTATGTAAATTAATACAGTCTAAGCTTCATATAAGTCCCCGTTGACACTGCCCTTAAACATACACATGGCAACTCAAACTCTAACATAGATTGTCTATGCTTTACTCCTATTTCTTAGGGAGTCCTTGTTCTTTTCTAATTACAAGTGTGAAGGACTAAACCTAAATCTTTCCAGGAAATTCTTGAAATATTTATCCATTCTAGAAAATTCATTTGAGCAGATGATATTTCTTGTAGTCACCTGGCACTAATTTTAGGACGCTGGCCTATTCCCCAAGCACAGGGATGAAAGCCAGATAGCGCCGGATGGAGCTGGACCTGCCTCCTTCTGCTAGGGCAAGCTGGAGGATAAACCTCAGAAATGGATTACTGTCCCTTGAAAATGGAGTTTTTAACATAAGCATCTAAATTTTAGGCTATAATTTTACTGTGAAAGCCTAAAGAAATCCATTGTCAAAGTAATATTTTCTTTTTTTGGCATTAAAATACTTTATTATTAAAATTAAAACTAATTAGAAAGAAGTAATTATATAAATAATGTAAATAATTCTAACTGCCCAAAGACAATTGCTGTCAATGCCTTGGCACATAGATATTCATGTCTATATAAAAAAAAAAAGGCTTTTTTTGTTTCTTTCTTTTTTTTTTTTTGTTTTTTTTTTTTTAAGGTAGAACTGGGATTTTTGCCACTTAAATTGCTTTGTACTTTTCCATGTTAAAAAAGTATTATAACTAATTTTCAGAGCAATAAATCTACTTCAGCAGGGCATTTAAAGATGCTGCATTCTTTTGTTGCATGAATGAGAAATAAGGTGTTTAGTACCCCACTTTTGATTATTAGATTATTTCCATTTTTCTATTACAATCAACAAGATGATGTCGAAAATAATTTGCTCAGTGGATAGTATTTGTTGTGTGCGTGTGAGGCAAATTCATATAAGAGCAGTAACCTAAAACTTGGGATTAGAAATAGACTATAAGAATGAGGCTGGGGTGTGGCTCAGTTCTGAAGTGCTCTAGGAGGCACGCAGGAGGGCCTATGTCCAATCCCAGGACAGCTCGGGAGTGGCTTTGCAAATACTCATTGGGATCTTAGACCAAGCAGGGAAGGAGACAGTCTAAGAACATTTCCCTTTTCCCTCTGTTTCCTCATCTCCCAAGAACTCCTCCCCACTTGGGTCCCCATTGCTCATACTGGGAGGATTCTGGGAGTATGAAAACCCAACATCTTCACCGAGAGATAGATAGATAGATAGATGATAGATAGGTAGATAGATAGATAGATAGATAGATAGATAGATAGATAATCTCGAAGCCCCTGTTTTTACAGTTACATTTCTAAGCTCAGAAGCTCATCTTTATCAGCATGTTGAAATGGGGTGTGCACAGAGGATTGTCTCTTAGAAGCTCACAAGTAAAATTTTACAAATGATTTTAATGAAGTTCAAAATTTCATGGTCTTAGCCAGGCGGTGGTGGCATACACCTTTGATCCCAGCACTCAGGAGGCAGAGCCAGGGAGAGCTCTGTGAGTTCAAGGCCAGCCTGGTTTACAGAGCAAGATCCAGGACAGGCACCAAAACTACACAGAAAAACCCTGTCTTGAAAAATTAAAAAAAAAATTTTTTTTTCCCATCGTCTTTTACTTAGATGTCTGCTTTCCAAATCTGTGGGATTCTTTTTTTCAATTTATAAACATATGTAAGCACAGAGAACAAATTTCTAAAGGTGTTTTGAAGTCTTCAGTGGGGTTTGGGAAGATGACTCAGTTGAAAGGCACTTATAGCCAAGTGTGGCTCTCCCCAGGACACACACACCCATATGCTGGAAGGAGAGAGTCCACTCCTCCAAGTTGTCTCCTGACTCCACTGCCCAAATGTGGAGGCCATAGCGCAGCTTTGGGAGTGGTTGCTTCTCCTTTCTTTGTGGGATCCAAATCTTGTTGGCTTGTTGATTAAACACTTTTACCCACTGAAATCACACATAATACACACAAAATATTTTAAAAAGTTGAAATGTTTCAATAAGTATGGATTTGCCCTCATTGTCCTGATCTAAACATTCACGGAGGGCACCATTTTTAGTACATTTATGAATGTACTAAAAAGCGAAAAGAAATTTCAGAACAGCAAATGAGTTGTGAAACTAAAAGCAGGATCCAAGTATGAAGTCAGCAGCAAATTTATGCAGAAAAGCAGCATGCACAGAGCATTTGCAAAGTACAGCACAGCATCAGGCGATGAGGAAGATGTTCGCCAGTGATGTCATCTCCACAAGATGTGGTTAGGACTGCGCTCCAGGTCAAACTGTACGTAAGCCCAGGCTCTGCAACACACCCTGAAATACACCATTCACAGAGAAACTTAATAAACAGTTCCCCACATTTAAAAAGAAGAATTCTAAAAAAATTTACCTGGAATTCCTAATAATGCATTTCGGTGTGGAAAGAGACTTCAAGTGAGGAAAATTGTCTTATTTCATCTTATTTTAGTCAATGTTGTTCAAAACAACCAGCTAGATTACTTTCTCTCTCTCTCTCTGAAAAATATAAAACCATTGTCACAGGAAGAAGCAAAGACTTGAGACTGTTGTCTCGAAAAGAGGCAGATATGGGTTTTTTTGTTGTGTTTTTGTTTTTTGGTTTTTCGAGAAAGGGTTTCTCTGTGTAGCTTTGAGCCTTTTCTGGAACTCACTTGATAGCCCAGACTGGCCTCGAACTCACAGAGATCGCTCTGCCTCCCGAGTGCTGGGATTAAAGGCGTGCGCCACCACCACCGCCGCCGCCGCCGCCGCCGCCACCCGGCACAGATGTTTTTAAAATTTAATTTTATTTGTGTGTGTATGTGTGTGTGTGTGTGTGTGTGTGTGTGTGTGTGTGTGTGTGTGTGAATGTGCATACCACAGCCCAAACTGGAGGCCATAGGACAACTTTGGAAGTGGTTGGTTGGTTCTCTCCTTCCTTCTGTGTGGGTTCTGGGGATCCAACTCATGTCGGCAGACTTGTCCAGAAAGCCCTTTGACGCACCGAGCCATCCCGCCATCTGAGGAATTAATTTTAAAAAGTCATGTTATTCTTTCTTAGGTCTTAGGATATTTAAAGTTGTCCGCTTTTAAAAATGCACTTTACATTGCAAAACATATTTGTGTGCTTAGTTTTAATAATCATAAAATTCCTATTTTTTTTCTGTTAAAAGAAGGTGTGTCCTATCTTGTCTGACCTTCAGACCTTGTGTAACTTGGAGTCCAGCCTGAGTTCTCCAGACCTATCGAGCTCACTTACATCAACATGCATTTGCATCGGGAAGGTGTTTGCTGCCCACAGAAGGGGAGTGCAGTCTTGTTGACGAACAAGGAAGGTGAAAGCCTTGGAGAGATGGAGTGGGGGAGGATTTGCAGGGAAACACTCTGGTAGAACATGGCTCTCACAGGGTGTGAGGACTTAGAAAACTCTTTGTAAACGGTAAAGTAACTTTCTCACACAGCAGGTTAGGTCCTTAAGTGCTGCTGAAATGTATCACAAAGGTGGCGGATGAAGGATGGATTGTTAGGAACGGCTTGCTGTAAAACCCAAAGAGCAGTAGTTGATCTGATAACCGGAGGATTCTTAATAGCTGAACACAAATAAACCACTTGTAAATGCCCCTGGGCTGGCCTGCCGCACAACCCTTTTCACATGGCAGTAATATATGGCCAGTAATTACCATAATGAGCCTCCAGAAGGCATCTATTTGTTAGCTGGGAAGAGCTCGCATCTGGCTTTTAGGTGTGAAGCTAGGAGAGGCAAATGACAAGGCCCATTTGAATATACATTTCCTCTGGGCAACTACTTATTTGAACAGCTGCTTATGAGGCCACACAGCAGCACTAAGAGTCAGTCCAATTCAGGAGGCTGTGTGCATCTTGATTTCTATTTTTTTTCTTTGAAGTACAGGACCAGCCTATTTTCTCCCCGGGTAATAATTTCTCCAAATTAAAAGTGGTTACCCGACTTCAAACCTGTGACAAGTCTATTGTGTTGACCTCTACAGCTGGGAGAAGGTGGAGGTTGCCAGGGAAATGGCTTCCAAGTGAAATGCAGAACAACACTCAGGAGTCACGTGCCAAATTGTTTGGTTTTAGATTAAGTTTCATAGGAAAATGATCCGGAGCGCTCTCTCCCTCTCTCTTTATTTTTTTGTCTTTGTCAAAACAAAGACTATATAACAAAGGCAACATTTTGAGCCATCTGCTGAAAATACAAAAATATTTTCATCAAAATAACAAATTGGTGGTTTGTTGTGTCAGCTTGTATTTAATAACACCAATGATAAGCACTTCACAGATATTAGGTAGAGGACATTTGCCACCTGGAGAAAAAGAAGGCATCCAGTTACATAAGAAATAAGCTTTAAAATGACAGGAGATGCTGGGACAGGGGAACTGGGAATGTCTGGAGGGGGAAGTAGCCCAGAAATAGGCAGAAGGGGAGTCTTTGAATCTCTGCAGTCCCACAGGAATCAGAAATCAAGTGCCCTTTCCTACCTCCATGCAGACGGCCACGGTACTCATCTTCCCATGGCCTCTGCTCTGTGTAGGGAAAGCTATTTGAAATGCTGCATACATTTTTTAAGTGATCAGAAGTGTATGTGAAAGAATGCCTCTGAAAGCACTCAGGAGCTTAAAACAAAGGTCACAGGTATTTCTTATTGACCTAAAGTTTACTTGAGATAAAGAGATTTCCAGGGTGCTTGAGAGAGGTATATTAGAGGCTTGCCTTGACATTCATGGATCACTGAGCAGTTCCAAATGCCTCTAAGCAGATTACCAGGGGGTTGTGTTTTCTGAAGTTTCCTGATCTCCCCTTTTACCCAGGGGTCAAACTGTAGGCATTGGAGATATTCGCAAGAAACAAGATAAATGAGCTTGCGAATAAAATACAGGTCAGGAATGGAGAGTCATTCCATAGGTTCATCAGTTTGCAACTGTCTTTTGGACTGCTACATTTTATTTTATTTGGGGGTATAATAGAGAACTTTAAAGTTATTCATAAATCACACACACACACACTTTATATATGTCACACAGTGAAAGGATTTAAGAGTATAAAATTGTGTATAGTGAAATGTCTCCTCAACCCTGGGTACAATTGGTCCAGTTATCTCCTGTTCACTAATTCTAAATAATTACCCATTAATTTCCTACATGTTCTTCCCAAATTTGTCTTTGTAGATCTAAGTAAATAAATACGTATACATTGTTCTTGCCTGTTGATATAAATGTCAATATATCCTGCATATGATTCCATATTGTTGTTCTACTTGTCATGACTTACCTTTGACTTATTTTTATCACACTATGTGATTTCCACATTCATTTCTATAGTTGCATACTTTCTCATTATTTGACTAGATAGGTGATTATTGGATCCAAACTGCAACATCTTCAAGTCTTGATTTTAAAAACATCTTTTAAAAAGGAAATGGTGCCAAAAACCTCAATTTTATTTGTATTAGAGTCTGACTTAAATTTTTATTTGTCTACGACCTTGATTGCTAAGACTCTGGGAAATAAAATGCAATTTTTTGAAACAATAACCAAATTTGTGAGTTAGGACAGAATGCATGGAATGGTATCACATGCTCTACTAAGAACCTTGAAGATGTGATTTGTGCTTAAGAGGTTTCTTGTCTTGGGTTACCCATCTTCTGTGAGGTGTTTGTGATGCCCACCTTATTTTCTTTAAATGTCACAGAACTATTCAGACTTAACCTGGATTCTCCCCTCCATGAGAACAGCTGCCATACAAGCTTTGTCTCAGACCACAGACCTGGTGCTCCTTTGAGGTCCTGCTACCTCTCGGATCCTACTTTTACATTTAATTAAGGTAATCCTTCAATCCACATCCTCCTCCAACTCCATTCTCCTTTCTTTCTAAGCTGCTACCCATGTTCCACCTGAAGCTGGGGATCATATTGCAGTTTGGGTCCTAAGCTCATTAAAGAAGAATGCATCTGGCCTTTCTCCGGGAGGAAAACTGGCTTTCAAGTTCTAATTGGAAAGATCTGAGGAGAGAGGAGAGCGCCAGCGTCTTTTGACCAATGAGTCTACATGTTCACTATGTGGAAGACATAGGGGCTATGATCTTGGTTGCAGTGGCTTGTCTATTAAATAAAATTTGATTTAAAACAGTTAACTTCCATTTGGGCCTGGGCAAAAATTATGTAAGTGTGTGCAGCCTCTTACCAAGACCAGTACAGTTTTTCTCTTTAAAAAAATGGTAAGGTGTTGTTGGATGATAACCATGGAGTATTAGAGGAGTTAAAAGAGAAGTTCAGTCAAGGGTGAGAGGAGACGAAAATTAGAGGAGAAATGAGAAAATATCACAAAGGTGAGGAGGGAGGAAAAGAGTGAGGAAGGGAGGGAGCGAAGGGAGGGAAGAAGGAATCCCAGAGTGAAGGTTGCTGCATTCTTGCCGCCTGTGAGGATGGATGATTTAGGATTTCACAGAGCCAGAGAGAGCTGAAGCACAGGCATTTGCTTGGCTCAAAGGAAAATGCTAACGAATAGTCATATTCTCTTTGTCATTTTCCTAGGCAAAGGTCTGAAGTGACCCAAAGCCCTTTTAGTACAGATGTGGAAGGGAAGGTAGACCAGCAGAAATTAAAGAAGAAATAATATGAAGCACAGAGTATAAAAAATGGTGCTGTGTTAGTGTCTTTCCCCAAGTCTATGCTGTCTCCTAACACTCTGTCTTCCATCCCTATGTCCATCTGCTACTTACCTAACTCTCAGGGACACTTAATAAATATTTCCTGATGGCACTGATAGCAGGTTGTATTATTCCAACACTTGGTTTTGCACGTGTCATTAAAATGTCACTGGTAGAATTATTTTAAGTAGCAAGTTATCTTTCTAAAAATACTTCCTTTCCTAAGCCTGTTTCAAAATGGCTCGTTTTCTGCTCTCTCAAGACTTTAAAGGAGAATGAGACGACCAGCAGACCCCCTCCTTGCCCTCCTGACCCAAACCCACCCTGGGGTCAATGCTCTGACCTGCCTTGATGTATCTGCCAGAGAATAGGATCCAGATTCTCTTCTTGGTGGGCCCTGGCTCTGTGTGTGTTTACTTCCACCTGTTGAGAATATACTTCCACAAAAGTACTGAGCCAAACACACAGATCCCTTCAGAACTAACCAGAAAAGGATTTATTTCCTTAAGAACATCTTAGCTAATCTAGATGTCAGCTATTCAACAGTGATTACTTGGGAATTTCCAGGTCACATAGCAACAGAGAAGTCTGCTGCTGCTGGATTCATTTAGACAAAAACCAGGAATCAGACATTTTGGGGAAGAGCAGACAGTGTCGTAAAAACTACTTTGTGTTGAAGGAACTTACAGTGTTAATGCTTACATACTTTTAAATGCCATTTCTGATTTTGTTTTAGTCTGACATATAAGTGGTCTTTCTGCTAACGTTATGGATAGTTAATATATAAAAGCTATAAGCAGTTTTGAAATGATAACCTCTGAAGAAGCAAGAGATATTTTTAAAAAGTGAGATAATACAGAATCAGAGAGAGAGAAAGAGAGAGAGAGAGAGAGAGAGAGAGAGAGAGAGAGAGAGAGAGAGAGAGAGAAAGGGAAGAGATGGAAATATTTGCAGCATGGGCAGAAGTTGAAGAGAGGATGTTTGGTACAACGATATACTTTTAGAGTGGGGAAGAATGCTGAAAGCTGGGGGATGGCTCAACTCGTAAATGTTTGCTACCCCAGCCTGACTTCAGATCCATAGAACTTCCGTAAAGAGCTGAGCATGGTGACCTGTACCTATAACTGTAGTTACAACTTAAACACTACAATCAAATAGGGAGGAGGTGTGTGGAGAAAGATGGGTGAATCCATGAAGCTCACTGGATGGCCAGACTAGCCTAATTAGACTAATTAGATTATTAGCCTAGCCTAATCATTAGCTTCAGGTTGAGTAACAGAGATGCTGTCTCAGAAATAGAGATCTTTTGAGGAAAGATATCTGATATCTACTCCTTCTGGTCTCTACATGCACACACCCACATTCATCCACACAGACCCCCTCAATACACACACACATACACACACACACACACACACACACAGAGGTGTAGACCCCCCATAGGTATGTGTGTGTGTGTACGTGTGTGTGTGTGTGTGTGTGTGTGTGTGTGTGTGTGTGTGTATGTGAATAAGAATGAATAAGAATGGCTCTCATTGCCTCATGTATTTAAATGCTTGGTCACCAGGGAGTGAAACCTTTTGAAAAGATTAGAAGGATTAGGAGACATGGCCTTGTTGGAGGAAGTATGTCACTGGAAGTTACCTTTGAGGTTTCAAAGGCCCGAGCCAGGCCCCGTGTCTCTCTCTGTTGAGGGATCAGGCTGCAGCTCTTGCTCCTTCTTCAGCACCACGCCTACCTGCTGCCACGCCCCTGCCCCCCACCACGCCCCCGCCGCCACGCCCCCCGCCGCCACGCCCCCGCCGCCACACTCCCTGCCATCACAAGAATGGACCAAGCCTCTGAAACTGTAAGCAAGCCCCCAGTAAGTGCTTTCCTTTATAAGAGTTGCCTTGGTCACGGTGTCTCTTCACAGGGATGGAACAGCGACTAAGACACCTCTCCTAGGTGCCTATAGCCATACTAACAAGCACATGCACCCTCCCCTCAGCAGCCCAAAAAAGGCTGCTGAAAGTGGCGTAGGAGAGGAGGATCCAAATCCCCTAGAATGGTTTAAACACACATACGTCTTACAGGCAGGCAAGCAAGCTATTGTTAATTAAACACACTTTCCATTTATTGTCCCCTCAAACCATCTAACAGAAAAGGAATCTACAACTCAACAAAGTTGAATGAGGTGTCCACACAAACTGGGATTTCACCTTGCTCTGCCTGCTCCGAAGTTCACCAAGCCATATATTATTCTCAACTTATTGTGAAATATTATTTCAAGCAACAGCTGTGTCATTTTGTCATGTGAGTGCTCTAGTTCTTGATTCTAAGCTCTAGTTTCAGTTTCAGACAAAGTACATAGTCACGTGCCATCAGAGGGTCTGTAGCGTTCTTCTGGGATCTCTCCTATTCTTCTGTAAACTGGAGTTTGTAGAATTGCCCTCTGGATGGAGCAAGTTTAGAGACAGCCGTGAAAGAAATAGAAAGCAGAAAGAAAGCCAGGCATCTGTCTGTAGCCAACCCTCAACACACATCCCAGGTAAGTTTTCTGTGTTGTTTATGAAATCTAGACTAGAAGATAAACCTATGTGGTCAGGGTGGACCACGGACAACAGAGACGGGAAGGTAGGGGCCACCAGCTTCTCTACCAGAGGCCACTAATAGGTTGTCCACAGTTAGCTGTGTATTTTCTTATTGAGTACACCCCCCCCCCACACACACTATATTTGTTTAAATAATTGTCAATGTTTAAAAATTTATTTAGTAATCATAGAAGAGGTCATGAATCTGAAAAGGAGTCTGAGAAAGAGTGGAGGGGATAAAGGGGGTGGAAATGATGTAAATATTGTATATTCATATATGAAATCCCCCAAATTAAAATTTCATAAGAAAAATTTATTTAACAACTATCTAGTGGGTATATGTCTAGCACTTTTTTGGAAACCTGGGATCATCAAGGAATCAAGCACAGTTCCTCTTAGGAACTTACACTCTTCGCCGGGAGAGACAAATAGTAGATTTAGAAATGAGATTTAGAAAGGTTCAAATGAAGGGTCATCCACAGCTAGTAAGAAGCAAAGAACTCAGTGGAGAAAGGTGGCTTAGGGGACATTGAGGTGGCATGTCCAGGCAAATCTGAAGGGTCGAGGCCCAAGACACCAAGCCTGACTACTGGGTCCTCATTCTAGCATGAAGGTACATATTTACTAGGCCATTGAGAATACTGTGCCTAGATTTTTAACCTGACAATTCACTTGTGATGTACCTCTATGTGTAGAGTGGACAGGAAGCTACAAATAAGCCAACACTTCAAAGATGTGGTTGGGTCTGCTGGATCTGGATAAGAAATCACCTGAGATTTTAAAAATATACCCTTGCCCTGAGAGTCTATGCTCATTGTTTTTAAAGCAAGAGAAAAAGGAAGTGCAGTCAAAGTGAATGATCAGACACAAACCTGACTGCTGGAATGGTAGTGAGCTATGAAAGAAGACAGAGCAGCCATTCAGGACCTTCCCGCTGTTTAACACATTACCACCTGTTCTTTGAAAAAGAAGATGGTCACACCACTTTGGGCGCCTACCAAACCTGCCTTCCTGAGAAAATAGCATCTTTCACATGTGTTTACATCAAATAGTGGTTGGGTTTTGTGTGTCTGTGCACAGACCCTTGTTTCCTCCATTTGTTTTTACTTTGCTTTGTACTCCTGACTTCCCTGGGAACTGACATCTTGGGCGATTGGTAACTGGTTCCTATAGCAACTGTCACCATGTGAAATCTCTCTTAGTATCATTCCTCCCTCCAACAACATCTGGAAGGTGTTTCTCAATCTTTCCATTATTTTACCTTGGATGGATATATTACTCATTCATTATACTTACTTTTCTCAAATTTAATGGACATTCTTAGTCACTGGATTGGCTTTTTAATATAGAGAGGCCCCAGACCCACCCAGGTACCATTACTTTTGTATTAGTAGATACATATGAATCACAGCCCTTAAAAGTAAAATTTTAAAAGGACTAACATCTTTATATTGATTTTACCAATTTAATTTTGTTTATGAACAGTTTGTTATAGGACAGATGGAATTTAAAAGCCAGCACACAAGTATCTATGCACCTTCCTTAGCAAAGAGGTAAACCCACACGAACACATGCATAAGAAAGCCACTGCACCCTTCCTACACTCCAATGAAGCCACTGAAGGGTCTATACTTGCCATCAGCAGAAGCGGGGACTGTGACAAAGCCCTCTGACGATCACTCCACTGTTCTTCCTGTGGCTACTATGACACAAGGGTGGAATGAGACGCTGGCACTGACATGGCTCTGGCTTCCATATACCCCTGGCTTGCCTGGAACAGGTCTATCAGGATGGAGTGTGAGAACACATTTACATTCGTTCTCAGTTTCTCAGCTTCCATAGGTTGGCACCCTCGAATGTCCCCAAAGTTCTCTCATGCTGCGTTATGGACTAATAGTCACAAATTTTGTACTCACGGCTATTGACTACGTCTTGTTAGTGAAAGTTGTTATGTTTTGTAAGTGTCTTAGCATTTGCACTTGATTTCATTCCACATACATCAGAGGGTCATCTACTACGATAATAGAATAAGACTTTCGTGTCAAGTAGTTAAAAATTAAATCTAGCGTTGACACTATGAAACCCTGGGCAACTTATCTCCTTGTAGGTGAAATGTGGATAGTAGTAGTACTTTTCTTATGGAATTATGAGCAAATAAGTTAACACATATAAATCACGTATAATTGATGAGGTAGTTTGTCTTAACAACCTCTCAAGCTGTGTTTTTCATGCTACATTTCTAACATACTCAAATTAGCCCAGTGCAGAAGGTCATCTGTTCCTTCTGCTTAACTCTACTCTGCTCTCAGCTCTACATTATCATTCCTGAAGCACAGAAGCCAGATTCAAATGAGCCCTGAAGTGGTCATCTATTTTTCTAAAATAAATACCTTCCAAGGAAAGTCACCGGTGGAAAGCAACAGTAAAATCATGTGGGAACTTTGAGTAAACCCATATAGATTACCAGAGCAGTCTATTGATGAAAAGAAAAAGTTCCTGTTCCCCCTCTGAGCCCAGGAGTCCCCTCCTCAAAGGCTACAAAGACCACAGAGACACTGTGTACATGTGAATTGAGACTACTTCCAAATAGGGTTAACTCTTTTCAGAATCTATTTCTAAGACTTTTGGCCAGTTGAATCGACTTGCATTTATAAGATCCTCTTTTCTTTTCTGTCTTAAAGTATGTTTTTAATTGAAATGGAGTTGTATCACATCCAATCCCTTTCCTGCCTCCAGCCCCTCCCAGCTTTGAACTCCTCCCAAGCCACGCCTACTCTCAAGTTGATAGCTTCTTTCTTTAACTGATTAATGTTGTTTTATACTATGTATGTGTATACACAAATACACACACACACAATCTGCTGAGTCCATTTTTATTGTTTATATGGATGATATTTCAAGGCGGACCACTCTGTATTGGACAGCCAGTAACGAGTCTCACCCCTGGGAGAGACTAGTTCTCCGTCTCACAGCAGTTAGTTGCCTGTAGTTCTCTGCCTAGGTGTGAGACCTTGTGAAATTCCATCCTTCCGCGTTAGTCCATTGATGTTACCATTGTTTCAGTCTTTTTATGGAGCCGTTTCCAGGAACGACCATTTCATAGCAGATGTCCTGGTATTCTCCTGGCTCTTACCCTCTTCCTACCCTTTTTCCTCAATGTTCTCTGAGCTGCAGATGAAGGAGCTGTGATGTAAATCGGGGCTGGGATCTCCATGATCTCTGCGTTGCGTTCAATTATGGTTTTCTGTGATGGTCTCCATTTTCTATAAAGAGAGGCTTCTTTGATGAGGGTGCTAGCTACACTTCTCTGTGGGTAGAAGGATAAGATTTAGAATGTGGTGAGGAATTATGCTGGTCTAACAAAGTAGTAGATTCTTTTCTAACTCACGAGCCTAGGAAGCTGGGTAGGTTTTCAGTACCATATATGATTTCCTGCTTGTTGAGTGGGACTCGAGTCCAGTTGGACAGCTGTTGGTAGCCGCTAACAGGTGAGGGCCACTTATTGATCCCTTTATACACACCTTGTCATATTGGTAATTTTCATGGTCCATAGGTGTTGCAACTGGGTAGGACTGTTTAATTGTCTTGCCTTGGCAGCTTGCATGGCATTTTCTAGTACCTTGCATGCTAGACTAGGAATAAGACTTTTAGGTCAGATGTAGCTCAAATCATCCGAGTCTTGTATCCTGAGTGTGCAGTAATCAGAAAAAGAGGACCACCCTCAACTCCTGAGAGGCAACTGAGGGCTACATCAATAGTCTCTATTGTTTGGGGAATCATTTAAACTATACTGCCTAACCATTTGAAGGGATGCTGTGTACGCGCGCGCGCGCGCGCGCGCGTGCATGTGTGTGTGTGTGTGTGTGTGTGTGTGTGTGTATTTGTGCATGTGTGTTGCAGTTTTCTTGGTCTATGGTTCTTGTGGGCATCATTGTCAGCTCAAGTAGCATAACTTCCTTTAAGACATAAATATGTGTATGTACATGCACTTATATGTA
The DNA here is from genome assembly GCA_902168405.1 of Peromyscus aztecus. Taxonomy (NCBI): domain Eukaryota; kingdom Metazoa; phylum Chordata; class Mammalia; order Rodentia; family Cricetidae; genus Peromyscus; species Peromyscus aztecus. Next base: position 71,108 of record CABHPQ010001180.1, read on the forward strand.
CTATGTATAGTTTTAGGTAAATATTAAGTAACATGATTCCTTGAGGTCAAACAACCTTGGTATCATTTGTCTGTCTTTCCTCCTCTATCTTTATTGACCTCTCTTCCTCCTTCCCAGTTTTTTTTCTGTTCCTACATTATATCACCATCTGTATCTTGCTCTTCCCTTCTCAAGCCCAAGCCCCACCACCCTGCTCTCCTCTGGTCCCTTTATGTTTTTCTGATTTCTGCAGTTACTCTGTGCTGTACACTCATATCTGAGGACTGGGAACTAGAATCCACAGATAAAAGAGAACATACAGCATTTGTCTTTCTGGGTCTGAGTTACCTCATTCAGTCTAATCTTTTGTAGGTTCATCCATTTACCTGCAAATTGCCTGATTTCATTTTTTCTCTACAGCAGAATAGTATTCCATTATGTATATGTACCACATTTTCTTTATCCATTCATCTGTTGAAAACCAGTTAGGCTGTTTCCATTTTCTGGATATTGTGAATAGGTGCAATGAACATTGCTGAGCAAGGATCTGTGGAGCAAAATATTGACTCCCTTGAGTATATGTCAAGGAGTGGTATGGCTGGGTCATATGATAGATTTTAAGTTTTTGAGACTCTCCACATAGATTTTTAGAGTGGCTGCACCAATTTGCATTCTCACCAACAGTTAGTAAGGGTTTATCTTTCTTCATAACCTTGCTAGCAAGAGAGTCTCATTCTGTAGCGAAGGCTGAACTCATTTTCTTGTACAGGCTGGCCTCAAAAAACCAAGTCTTCCCACCTCAGCCTCCCAAGTACTAAGATAATAGGCTATACGGCTTTTTTTCTTGAAAGGGATTTCTAGCTGACACCCAGACATGTTTGTTTCCCTTCTTGTTGTCGTGACAAAATATTTGAGAAGAATCAACTTTAGGGGAGAAAGATTGTTGTTTGGATCACGGTTTGCGGTGACACAGTCCATGATGGCGGGAAGGCTCTGTGCTGGCAGTCACATGTGGCAGCTGATGACTCAAGCTTTAGTGGACCAGGAAACAGAAAGATGAATACTGCTGCTATGATCGCTTTCTTTCCTTCCCCTTTTTATTTATTTATTTATTTATTTATTTATTTATTTATTTAGTTAGTTAGTTAGTTAGTTAGTTAGTTAGTTAGTTTTTAGAGACAGGGTTTCTCTGTGTAGTTTTGGTGCCTGTCCTGGATCTTGCTCTGTAGACCAGGCTGGTCTTGAACTCACAGAGTGCTGGGATCAAAGGCCTGCACCACCATCGCCTGGCCCTTCCCCTTTTATTTAATCTATGACCTCAGCCCATGGAAAAGTGCTGATGACATTCAGGATGGATCCTCTTCCTCAGTTAAGTCTCTCTGGAAATGATCTCACAGACACTCCCAGAAGTGTGTCTCCTAGATGATCCTAAATCTAGCAAACAGTGAAGAATAACCATCATGAGTCTACTCTTTGTGAACTTGATGTATCACTTCTAAATTGTAACGGGGGGTTCCTTTTTCCTCTTTTATTGCAATAAGTAAAACTTTACATATATTGGTCTTATGCATAACATAAGGGTAAGGTATGGATAGCAAATACTCCAGTCTGTAGTTAGCTATAATGAAATATACTTACATTATATATATATATATACATATATATATATAATCTATTAAATGGGTCAATCTTAATTCATAGCAACTAAAACTGCAGAAAATGCTGTAGAAAGTCTTCTTACAGAAACAGGCCTCTTATCATGCCACCTGAACTGTGGTCACCACTACCCCCCTCAACCCCCCACCCCCGCTACACACACACACACACACACACACACACACACACACACACACACACCCCTTTTTGATGGGAACAAATGGGCCAGAGCCATAGCAACAGGCTTGAAGGGTGGACATAGGAAGACTGGGAAAAGAACCCAAAACTCTGTCGTGACCATTAGGGGAAAATGCAAGTATTTTCTAGAGATATTTTTCATCCGAGCCCAGAAGTGCATTGTTAAAGTAATGTTTCTTGTACTGCATTGAAGTTGAAGAGTAACCCTTGCACATAAAGTAGGCTGTAGTCAACAACTCCTTCGGTTTTTCCCTAGTTCTGATCTGGTAGTTAGAAACCATTATCTTATAGGTACATTTGTGCCATTTCCTCATAATGTGTTATCATCTTACATCAGCCTTCATGGATCTTAGATGCCATTTTCCTGCCCATCCATATGGCCAACTTATTTTCTTTTCTTTTGCAGTTTATGCTTATTGCTTCAGAATGCCACTACACAAGAACCTTGTGGAAAATTTGATTGTAGCAGGTGTGTTTTTTAGATCACTTACCAATGTTCAGTAAGGTTGATTTGAGCACTAATGCATGGTTATTATACATTTCCATATACAAAAGTCTTCCCTCCCTCAGTCTCCTCTCTCCTCTTCCCCCATCTCCTCCATCAACAAATATTTATTGAGCACTTTTAATGCACCCCAAACCATTCTAGATGCTCAAGATCCACTAGTGAACCAAACAGATAATGATCTCCAAGCTAGACAGAGTTTTCATGTTAGTGGAAATAGTTAATAGCAAACAAGTGTGTTGCTGAGTGATAGCAGTTTCCACATTCACTCATTTGCAGGCTTTGAGTTAGTTCTTCAATGACAAAGCATGTCCCCCAAATTCACTACATGGATCTCAAACTGGAAGGGAAGCACTCATACACATTCTGTGTTTCATCTGAGAGAAAATGAATTAGCAAGCAAGTTCAGTCTCTTTCAGGAGAAAAGTGTTCAGAGTAAAATTTGTTCACTTAATAAGTATTTGTGAGGTGTGTATAAAATATAAAAAAGAAGTTATACCCTTTTCTCTTCAGCACTTTAAAATTAAATTTAATAAAGCAGATAAAAATCAGGTAACACTAGTAGCCTAATTATATAGTCTGACTGTGTTGCCCTCAGAGACCTGCCGTTGCTGGCCACTGAAGTATCTTGTGGTTCCTTGACTCCCCTTTGCCCAGACCCTAGGTGACTTCTATATTTGTGTAGATATCTCATAGAACTTCCTGCTGGAATTATGACTTTAGACTGAATTGCTGAGACTCTTGTCTTAATCTCCATGAAGTGTTCAAGTCCTTTTATCTACCAAGAAATTATTTATTGAGACCCACCTTCCATTGAACAAATATTTACCGAGATCTACCTAGGTGAAAATGAAAATGTTAAAAAGCTTACCTCTGCCACTGAGGGACTGACGGAGCTAAGTGAAAGGTTCTATTAAAAAAAGACCACAGCTAGTATGATTCCATTTATACAAAATGTCTAAATTCTTGCAGATGGTTGCAGGCTACTGGCTGTCTAAGGTTGAATAGAGGAGGGAGATGGAAAATCACTAGTAATGAATGGTACAAGGCTTCCCTTGAAGATGATAAAATAAAACTCAACTATAGTAATGACTGCACAGTTCTATAAATATTATATATATATATATTTGGGTCTTCAAGACAGGGTTTTTCTGTGTAACAGTTCTATCTGTTCTGTAGACCAGGCTGGCCTCGAACTCACAGAGATCCACCTGCTTCTGCCTCCCAAGTGCTGGGATTAAAGGAGTGGACCACCACTGCCTGTCCAGTTCTGTAAATATTATTAAAATGATTGAAATGTACAATCTAAATAGGTAAATGTTATGGTCTATAAAGTGCTCTAATAAAATGATTATTTTAAACACAAAAGGATCTTAAAGAAGAGAGAAAGGAAACTGGTGTGCCAACAGGTGAGAGAGAAGTGATGTGCTGAAGCTGAGGCTATAGCCCAAGTGAGAGGATCTCCAGCTACCCTGCTGCTGTGCTGGCAAGAGCTCCTTCATAGATATTCACTGTGCTGCTCGTGTGCTTACTAAACTTTGTGTGTCCTTTCCTCTTTCCCCATATAGTAAATTTTTATTCCTTCTATGAGGACTATTGAGCATCTTGAGCAAAATTTCTCTGAGTTCACTCTTTTGTCCTCTTTGACAATGGTAGGTGACTGCCCTCTTTTCCAATGTACCCTACCTATATGTATTATAACCAAAGCATTTATGGGTCCATCTCATGGCTTTACTGAGGCCCCTAAGGACAAAAGAGGATAGAAGGTGATCCCATACCTGATAAAAGGACAGGACCCATGGATACTGATGAATACAATGATTTGTCAAAATTAAAGCTGCTATTAATACGCATCATCACATTTTACAGTTGTATAGTACTTTATAGTTTAGAAGGCACCTCCAAACACATACTTCTGGGAGCTTATGTTGCAGGCAGAGCCCATGTGATGATGCTTAAAACAATTACCAGCACTGCTCAGACATTGTATTGGATGACTGATATCCCAACTCTGACAGTAGCTGGCAAATTATGACCTGTTGACCAAATCTGAAATTGGATCTCTCAGTAAAAGAAAATGTCAAATCCCAAAAAGAAAAAAATCTAAATTCAGTCAAACTAAAGTCTAAGAGAAATGGATGAATACATATATTCTTATATATTTCTATCAAAGTTAACTCAAGATGAAGTAACTAGTTTAAATAGATTGATAACACCCAGTGAGATAGAAGCAGTAATTAAAACTCCCAACTAAAAAGTCCCTGGGCTAGATGGTTTCAGTAGAGATTTCCATCAGACCTTCAAAAAAGAATTAACACCATTACTGCACTAATCTTCAGTATATACAAAGGACTCCATATCCTATTCTAGGGATACCTATTCATCAATGTTTGTGGCTGCTCTGCTGCAGTCAGGAAATGGAAACAGCCTGGATGTCCATCAACTGGTGAATGGATATTGAAAATGTGGTATATTTACATAGTGGAATATTATTCAGTTACTAAGAAAAATGAAAAATTCCAGGTAAATGGATGGAGCTGGAAACACTCTCATTCCGAGTGACGTAATCCAGACCCAGAGAGACAAATGTCACATATTTTCTCTCACCTGCGGATGTTAGCTTTGAATCTTGAGATATATACATTTTATTTGGAATATGCATGGAAGTCAGGAAGTTATTGAGGGCACACAGGGAGGACATCCAGGGAGGAGAAATAGAAAACACTGGCATAAAGCGTGGAAAGGGAGAAGGAAGAGGGAGGGCTAAACTAGGGTGGAGGAACGGAGCGTAGGCTAGAGGAGGGAGTGTAGGGATGGGTAAATAACACCGAAGACCTTTTGAAAGGACATAGGGAAACCTACTGTGGAAGCTTACTAACACACACACACACACACACACACACACACACACACACACACACAGAGAAACCTAGTGCTATGCTTACTCTATTTTCTTTATATTTTTATTTGCATTTGCATGCTTCCAGACTTAACGAATTTTCATTTTACATTTCCTTACCTATTCAGTTATGTTGAGAGTGAAGCTTTTTTGTATTTTGGAACTGTAGGGTCTAGAGTAAGATTAGGAATAGAGTTATTCCATGTTATCATCTCCCACGAAATGTCTAATGTCTGCTGCAGCCTGACCTTGCTTATAAGGACTCTTTAGGTGTGGCTGGTATTACATATGTATTCATTGATGTTCCCAAACGTTTTAATGAGAACCTACTATACAGTTATGCCTAGGGGAGGCAGCGTTAAGTCTTGTGTGTTGTGATTTAAATATTTACCCACATTTCATGTCCTAGAAACTTAATTCTCAGAGTTGAGAGATAGCCTATTTAATAGATGATTGATGAGGGCAATGAATTCATGCTATTACCATGAGAAAAGGATAGTTACAGCAGGTGTGGCTCCTGATGGAGGAATGAGTCTGGCCTGCCTCCCCTCCCCTACCCCTCCCGCTCCCTCCTTTTGCTCTCTACACTTCTGACAGGAGATGTACAGTCTGGCCCACAGCCCCTTTTTGGACTTCCAGCCTTCAAACTGTAAGCTTGAAAATTTCTGCTCATTACAAATAATTCTGTCACAGCAGCAAAATAAACAAACAAATAAATAAATAAATCGAATAAGACAGTATTAAGATATCTGTCTAGAAATCTTGAAATGATGTTCTTTTTTTCCTTCAACGGTAACAAACACAGGCAATAAATAAGTGATAAGTAAGTATAAGGAAGCAAATCAATCAGGCATTCTTAAAAATAATATTTGCAGCATCTTAATAATTGATTAGCTTTGAACTGCAAATTTTTACTGGATGACAGAGTCTTTGTTTTATTTTGGAATAATTTAAAGCTTTTATTCTATTCTTTTTCATTCTAGAAGGATAGGTTAAAAGTCATCAAAAAGGATTATGAGATGGCCTGAGTAGAGATTTGTATAGAAGTAAACTCTAAATGTGTATAGAGGCCTGCTTGTACATTCTTAGCTCCAGGGATTTTTTAATACCATCCTGATGGCTTCTCAGTGCTTCCAAGATGCTTCTATTAGAAGTAATGCATATCTGTACAAAGCCAAAATGAAATTATTAATCAGACACCACTGAATAAATGTGCCATTGAATTGAACATCAGCACTAGGAAGTATGTCAGCGAATTAATTTGGGTATGAGATTTTATCATTAGGAGTACAAGAAATTTCAATTTTCTTCCTTCTACAGCATAATCTCCACATATTCCTAAATAGGGCCTGTCTTCTCTAGCAGCTCTTATACTGTTGATATCTACTCAAAGAGATCTCACTGGCCTGCGTTCCCTGGAGCCCAGGTAGAGACCCTGAATTCTGACAGCTAACTATTAGTCACAAAATGCCTCCAGAGTAAGCCAAGAGACAGCAGCAGCTGACAAGGGGAACACTAGTTCACTGCAGACACGTGTCTGGAGAAGTAAGCCTGTGGGGTTGAAGATGGCTTCTTCACAGGGAGTTTGCCATGGAGTCTGGTCCACAGTTCAGTCTCAGACAGTCTGGTATCTTTATTGAGTTTGCTGATGTTTTCTTATCTTTATGAGAAAAGGAAACACACCCGCCTTTTGTAAAGGCCTTTGGAATCAACTCTCAGAAGGAAACTGGGCTCACCTCATAAACTCACCAGAACATAAAAGGACATAGAAGAAAATAGTAAAACTAATGTGCTAATCCAGTCAATAAATGCCCAACGGAGGCCTTAAATCAAACAAGAGACAGAAAAGAATATCTCATTTCAGAGCCTTGAGACACAGTGATGAGAGAACACTTCTTGGCCTTGAACCACTCATGAGACAATGATAATTGATCCAGGAAAGATCAAGAAACACCAGAGGCACTTTCTAAACAGGGGCACCATTTTCCTTCCAGTGTTCATCGGAGCTAATGAGACTTCTCAGCCTTGAAATGTTGCCTTTCCTCCTTCTAGGCACATGATGAACGCCAATACTGCCTCCTATGATCTCAGTTCTCACTCTAGTCCAAAATGAACTCAGTACTGCCTCTTACACTCTCAGTTCTCACTCTAGTCCATAATGAACTCAATACTGCCTCCTACGCTCTCAATTCTGCACTCTAGTTGTCTAGTTGTGTATCTAGTCCTATGTGAAATTAGAAAGCAGATGAAGGCTTTCATTTTCAAAACTCTCATCAGCATCAAATCCCTTTCAATGATGTAATCATCAAAATGCAAGACATATGTACCATAAAACACCAAATCACACCACTTCATTAGCAACATAATGCATTTGTGTTCAAAGGCTAGAGGTGTGTGGCATTTTCAAATGGAAGTGCCTAACATGGAGGGATAGATTTCAGAAGATGAGATTCTTGTCTTAGTAAGGCCTGCATGGAATACAGGAACTTTGGGGTCAGCGCCAATCACAACATACATGTTGGTCAATTTAATGTCTCAACTTGACTGGCTGACAGGGTGTTCCAATATTCTACTAAACTTTATCTCTGGGTATGCTTATGAAGGTGCTTTAGTATAGGATTAAAGTTTGAGTGGGTGGATTTAGTGAAGTAGACACCTTCACCAAATATAAGTAGGCATTACTCTCTCCACTGAAGATATGAATAGAACACTAGACAAGGAAGAGAGAATGTATTTCTTCCCTATTTCAGCTGCATCCTGGTCTTCTGCTACCCTTTGACTGTGGTTTATACCAGGGGCCCTTCTGATTCTCAGGCCTTCCAACTCAGAATGAGCCATACCACCATCTTCCTTGGGCCTCCAGTCTACAGACACTATATCATCAGAACATTTTGTGTGTGTGTGTGTGTGTGTGTGTGTGTGTGTGTGTGTGTGTGTGTGTATAACCATGATTTCAGTGGGGAAGGGGTTTGCTCTACCTCTCCTCTGTTAGACACTGAATCTTAGTGTCTTTCTAGGTAAGAAGAGAGAGGAAGCCCCAGGAAGATGGCGGCCAGTGGACAGACATATTTCTCCTTTGTCAGTGCCTCCCTTTAGCTCTTCCTTCCAGAAGGCTGTGAGAAGTAGTACAGGACCCAGTGGGTTTTGGAAACCTCCCACAGAATCACCACCTTGCATCAACCTCTCTAGCCATGGGATACTTCCATAATGTGAATAATTTGTCAGGTTCAACAGTAAGTCAGTGCCATGGCAACAGGGTGGGAGGGATGAAGAGGATATTTTTCTAGAGAAAAAAAAAACTTACATCAATAATAACCAAACACAATATACTATCCTTTAATGGACCCCATTTTTTAAAAAGAACAGCTCTAAAAGACTTCTGGAGAGCAATGAGGAAAATTTAGTTTGAATACACTGAAGTATTAGCAAAATCAGGTAATTCGGGTCAGTTTTCTTCCATGCGATCATGGTGTTATCTCTATGTGGACTATTCTTATCTGTGATGCAGACTAAATTATGACAGGTAGTGCTAGTTCCCAGGGATGCTGTAGAGAATTCTTCCAAGCTTGGTGACAAAACAGAAATTAATGAGTTCATTCTCTCAGTTCTAGAAACAAGCACACACTATTAAGGTGTCGGCTGGCACTCCTTCCCGTGCCTCTGAAGGAGACTATGTCCTTTTTTGGTCCAGCTTCTGCTACCTCCACACCATCCTTGACTTGTGGCTGATAACTCTCACCTATGGCCTTCATCTTCACACTGTCCTCTCCTCTTCTGTGGATGCTGAACCTTTATCAACCTTCCTCATGTAAGGACACTTGTCATTGGATGTAGGGCCTACATAGATAATCCATGGTGGTCTCTGCATATCAGGATACTTGAGTGATTGTGTAGTTAACGACTATTTCTCTACATAAGGTAAGATTCCATCTTTTGACGAATGGTATTGTTCATAGGTTCAGGGGCTGAGGGTGTGGACCTGCCTTCTTTGGATCACTATTCCACCCTCCATAGAAATGGAATAGTATCTGACATAAAGATATCTGCAATTTACTTGAAGGTGACTCAATCAAAATGAATATGGATGAAAAAAGACAAAAGCTATTGACTGAAGGTGCTAGTTAGTAGGCAAGTGTGTGGATGTTCATTGTGCTATACTAAATTATTATTTTTTCTTAAAATTTTCATAATAAATCAAATTTGATTCCTTCATTTTATCAAGAGATCCTCATTTAAAGGGATTTTTTTTCTGTATAGAGGGCAAAAGTATGGGTTCTGGGGACAATGGCATGAGCTCACATATTGGCCAGCTTTGGGGGCAAATGAAAACTTCATTCAATTTTTGAGAATTAGGTGAAATGATGCATATTAACTGCCCAGCACATCACATCAAAATAACCCACAAATATCAACTATAGTGCTAGATGGCTCTTCTAGAATCTACCCCTCCACTAGTCTACCATTAACTGGAGAAACACCTAGGAATAATCCCCAGGAGGGTCTGCACTCTGCCCTCTCCTCTAGGTGTGCATGTGTGTGTGCATGTGTACATCTGTGTGTGTGTGTAAGGTATGTAGGACATGCAGAATATAATGCACTTGCACAGTGCATAGGACAGGTCTAGAGCAAAGAATGAGGCAGTGGCTGACAAGACAGGAAAGTTCTGGGCAAAGAGCAATCTGCAGACAGCTTTTTGGCAATTCCTTACCAAGCTGTTGCTCAACATCTATTTCTCAGTCATCATGCTGTAGGAATGAACGCACATTCTAAAACCCCATCACATCTAGACAATTGCTTCAATGGTAAGTGACAGTGACTCAGCCTGAGTAGAAATATATTCATCAGGCTTCTCTGTACTAAACACTCTTTCTTAAGAGCAAATCCTTCTGCCTTGTGAGGAGGTTGCTGTTTTTGGAGAGTTGGAGGAGGCTCTGGGGCGATCTTGCCATCCGGGGGAACACCATTGTTCCAACAGAGCAGAGCTAACTTGCTCAGAGGGAGCACCCTGGCTGCTGCCTTCTCCTCCCACACGGCAAGGTGTCAAAGCATCTCTAAGCAATTCACATTTCATATTCAGAGTGTCATTTCATTTTTAGATGAAGAACATGAAGGCTTTTGCCTCCCTCACATCTTCTCTCGCAGTCACCAAATGTGTGCAAGATCAGGGCACAAAGGAATATGAGCAACAAACATTTACAGATGAAACCAGCCAGAGCCGGAGGCACACAATGACATCCCCTCCAGAGCAGGCGACTGACTCCCTCTAAGATCTGGGTGCTTTTTGGAAACAACATTTTAAAATGATTCCTTCACATTGTCACTTTGTGATCACAGCTAAATGAATTAAAATGATAAGCGATAAAATAACAAACTCCAACATTTAAGGTGGGGACTGCAAGGCTGCAGCAGTGGCAATAAAACTTGAATGTGACAAAATCAATTGCAGATGAACTTGTCTGCTGGTTTAACAAGTTCTAGGGGGATATGAAGCTTTGAATTGGAGGGATTCAGCGCCAGTTTCTAAACTTGGTCACACTTTGGAATTTTTATTTGTTGTTCTTACTAATTTGCATGACTAATTTCTAATATCCACCATGTGTGAGAAACATTGATATAGAGATTATTGATTGTTCTCAAAGTCACAGGCAGCCACATTTGAAACGCTTCATTCAACATTGACTGATGCCATTGGTCAAATGTTGGTCAAATGTTTAGATAATGACACTGCCCAGGATTCTCTCCTGGGAGTTTGTATTTAATTAAAGAAGGACACAGGCAGAACAGTATTTCAGAGAAAGAAAGGGAAAGAGGGATGGAGGAAGAGAGGGAGGGAGGGAGGAGGGAAGGAAGGAAGGAAGGAGAAGCTTGGTTCACACAGGCCATTTGCCCATGCCCGTCTGGTGCAGAAGGTGCAGGACCCCGGCAAGGCCTCCTTTCATCTTATTCAGAAGTATGTTCCCTGAGAGCTTGAACTGACAGAAAACTAGACGACTTATTATACTTAGCTAACGACTTAACACCCTTCAATTAAATGGGTAATAGAGGTGGACACGTCATCTATACACATTAAACATAAAGTCAAGTAAAGAGAAGTGTCAGCATGCAAACAGATGTTTCTAGCAATGATGAGAGAGAACAAAGTATCAAAGAATAAAGTTTCTAGACACATGAACACATTAAAAACAACCCCTGACACTGTGCTTACAGTTGGCTTCCCAGACTGAAGATCATAAAAGCTTGGGAGTAGTACTGAGTAAGAGCTCAATGGCATAAGAGCTGAAAGGAAAAGCGACAGGTGACTAGGAACCTTGTGACAATCTGTGTGAGGGTGAGGAACACGGTGAGACAGACAGAAAAGGTGTGTCGGTCAGCCCACCGACATTTACAGATCTGTGTCAAGTGTGCCCTGGTGACTTCCTGGTTTCTGGATAGAAGTGATGTAGTTATAGCCTCATCTCATCACATCATCGGATCATCTCCTTTCAGCACTTGCCTAAAACATTGCAGAAAGGCAAGGTCAGGGGCTAAAGGAGTCTTTAACCCACTTGTTCCGAGTCAGATGTGGGAAGAATTTTGAAACATCTCTGCTTCCATACATTTTTACTCCCCGCTCCCCAACCCCAGGGAATCCTTGCCTCAGATATAACGAGGTGCCTCCCCTTCATTCTGCTGAGTCACATAGAAATCCAGATCCTGTCTGTATTTTAACTTGCAGTGGTAGGTAGACCTGAGCAATGGACTCCCTAGTAACGTTCCCAAATCCACAGCCATGACAGACAGTGTGTAAAACAGTCTCCACCCGACCTCCGTTCTGATGTCTCTGTTTTGTGGTCTCTTCTCACTAACCACATTTCTTTAAACTTAATTAGAGCTAACCTTTCCCTAACTGGACTCAGACAACTGACATGAACTCTGGACACTGGATCCGGAAGGAATCTGGGCTGTTCAGTGAACAGCGGTGCTGATTTCCTGTGGTGCTGGAGACACACATGGTGTGGCAAACCCTGGCTGTGTACACAACATACTCTCTAACCGATGTGCAGGACTTCTCAAGAGAAAAGGAAGAGTGCTTCTTGGGTTTTCCCCCACTTCTAACTGCACTGAAAAACTCAGTGTAACCACAAATTGGTCACTATGTCCTAGAGATTTTTCCCACGATCTTACTCAATGAAGGACAATTTCTGCCTTAACCACTCTGATGATATTGCTCCTGATGATCCAATTGCCTGACCTTGTGTCAAGTTCTTTCATTTAGAGTTATACTCTGTAGTTCTGATGAGTAACCTGGAGTTCCAGGGCCTTCCAAGTTCTACTTTGGGGTTCACTAAGGATATTCCCTTGCCTACTTTGTGCTGTAACTGTTAGCAATCTCATAGGCCACAGCCGTCTGGAAGTCAGGCAGATAGTCAATGCAAATAGTTCGCTACACTGAATTTCCTTACTGTGGTGTTGGCCTGAGTAGGCTCCTAAAAAATGGTTGGTTGAAGCCAAAAAAGGACACTGATACTTTGCTTAGAAGAGCACAGTATGGAAAAAATAGGAAAATGTATGATTATAAAATAAATATACCTGTTACAGCCCGACTTAGAGAGAGAGAGAGATGTTTATTATCTTTTTGAAGCATTTCTTTAATTTCCTTCTCTAAAGCATCAGTTTTCCCAAGTTAGTGACAAATGCACTAAGACCCTTCATAACCTTTCTTCTCCCAGCTGACTTGAGCTGACTTCTAACAATCTTGAGTTCTTTTTTGGATTGGAATGATTTTAACGACCTTTTACTTACACTGAAACGGTCAGAAGTAACAGCCCCCACTTCCTCACCTCTTGCTCTACAGGAATCCCATGCCCACCAGCTGCATTCACATCGCTGCCTTCAAGCTGAGTATTGGGTTCCATTGTTTTTAACCTCACTGGAATTTCGGATTTAGCCCCACTGCAATAGTGCCCCTCTGTGAAATACTCTGTGGCTCGTTCCCCCCACCCCTTGTTTCCACTGCCAGCATGCTCCTCCTCTCCTGCCCTTCAAGTGTCAGAGGGCTGAAGACCTTCCTGGACTCCTTTGCCTCATGAATACCCTCATGTGTCCCCTGGCTCTTCATGCCATCAAAGGAAGTTCCAGATGGATGCTTCAAGTCAGACTTCTCATCAGAACACCAAATATATAACTGCCTTGTTGTCCTTCTTTAAAATGTCTGACAAGTTTCTCCAGCTTACTGTATTTCTAACTCTCAGCTCAGGCACCGATCCCAGTCCTGATATTCTGCCCATCTTCTACAATCGTGCACCTGATTCTTTACCTCACAGCTGAAACTTACCCTGAACTATTCCTTTTCTTCAGTCCCAAAATTAATTTCTTGTCTTCTCCTAAAAGACACTCCCAAAATTCATCCATGTACTTACAATTCCACTCTGCTCCAGTCCCTTCAATCTCTCTCTAAACTCTGAGTTTCCACAGTGGATTAGCTGCCTTTGTGAGTGATATTTATAAATCAGACAAATGCCAATCTCTGTGGAGAAATACTGTTGTGTTTATAACGTGAAACCTATACTCCTTACCCTGGGCCCAATGTCCTAAGGCTTGACCTCCTTTCTACCGTACCCTGTGCCACTGCCCCAGAACCTGCTTTGTCCCTCTGTGCTGGATGACTTCCTGTTTCTTGATCACACCAATCCTGGTAACTTTCTTCAGTGGATAACACACCCCCAGTCCCGCCAGCACGGCTCACTCTTCTAGCTGTACACTCACATGCTCCAAATCGTGAGAGAAATGTCCCTTCTTTAAATCACAATGACACATCCATCTTGGATCACTTTTTTGTTATCTTTTAAATATATTTTTGTGTACCCTTTCACACTAGAACCCAAAGAAGAACTTGTTTCTTTTCCACTTAGCCTAAGTCTCACCCATAACTAGACTAGTGTTTAGACATTGTTTTTGAATGAATAAAGGAATGAGTGCTCCACAGGCTACAATTTTATGTATATTTACATATATTGTTATCTTTTCTTTTTAGTAAATGATTTTATTCTTCTCCCAAACAACTGAACTAACAAAATAGGAACAAAAATATTTAACTTACTTTCGCTACGACATACATTTTAACAGGTGATAGGAGCAGAGAAATTTCTCATTCCTTACTGTCATTATTCGAGATGTTCCTGCCTGCTTTAGTCTGTCGGTTGTCCACAGGGTCTGGGAACACAGTTCAGCTTTTAGCATAAAGGTTCTGGGTACTTCTCAGAAAACCTTACCTGCTTTACGTATTTATTCTGCCATGAACAGCATCTTCTCCACAGCAGCACAGGCTATGCATTACATCACTCTCTGACCTGTAAGGGCATTCGTGTTTGTACCTCCTGAAGTAAGACAAATATATATAAAATATGTGGATGCATATGTATATATTAATTTCTACATAATATGCATACTATGCTCTTTCATTTATTTTACATCTTTAACTTCCTTGGGAAGAATATCCTGTCACCTGCCTGTCATCTTCCATAACAATAGTTTTCCCCTTTCCCTAGTTTTAAACCCTTTATGTACTCACCGTATACACACCAAGGCTCTTTGCATATAAGCATTTGTAATGATGGATGGATGCTTGCCTCAAAGGTGACTTTAGGGAGTCTCACTGTTAATTATGTTGTTAGATGCTGGCTTTAGAAATATTTATTTCATCAGACTAAAAGCAACCTAACCTTATCTCTAGGCTTAAATGCTGTGTTATTAAGGCAGGAATAGATTTTGAATATCACAGCCTACTTTTACACAATTGTTCAGATGTATACATCATTCTCTTCCAAAAATCTGTTGGTATAAAAGATATGGTAGTCACTACCAGAGAGTCACTCTGGAGCCAGACTACCTGGGCTGGAGCTTGGTCCTGTTTTACTCAAAGTGTGACCTTGGTCATGTTATTTGATGTAATGATCTATCCCAGTTGTCAACTTGATGAGCTCTAGAATCACCTGGGAGACTGGTCTCTGGGCATACCTGTAGGGTCCTGTGTTAATCGAGGTGGAAGACCTGCCCACTGTGGGTGGCACCATTCCCTGGATGGGATACGGGATTGTACAAGTGGTGGAAGGGAACCAAGAAGCAGCATGCATTCACCACTCTGCTTTCTGACGGTGAACGGGATGTGAGCAGCTGCTTCAGGCCCTCACTGCCTTTCTCCGCCATGATGGCCTGCACTCTTGAACTGAGAGCCAGAAGAAGCCCTTTCTCTGGAAGTTGCTTTTGTTATTTTACCACAACACTGGAAAAGGAAGCTGTGACAATTAATTTTCTAGTTCTTCAGTTTCCTCTTCTATAAAATGAACATGACATTGGAACCACTTAACTTACTCTTGTGAGAACTGGGTTAGATAATACATAAGCAACTGTGAGGCTACCACCTGGAACATAAATAGATACAGGTCTGATGACTAAATTACACAAATAATTCTTAAAGGCAAACAAACTAAAAAGAGAGCCAAAGATCTTAACAAATTTCTCACCAAATGTCAAAGAAGCACGTGAGAAGATGTCTCACATCACGCCACCATCAGGGAAATATAAAAGTGAAAAAGAAATTAGATCCCAGCACCTAATTGGTAGAATGGCCAAACTCAAGAATTTTGACAACATCAAATGCTGACAAGGACATAGATCAACAAACTCTGTTTTTGATTAAATGAATCCAAAAAATGCATAATGATATGCCTATATTTGAAGACTGGTCATTTTTTTTTTAATAAAATGAGGCATACTCTTTTGATAGGATCTAGCAATCAAGAGTCTTTGGCTAGCCGGGCGGTGGTGGCGCACGCCTTTAATCCCAGCACTCGGGAGGCGGAGGCAGGTGGATCTCTGTGAGTTTGAGGCCAGCCTGGTCTCCCAAGCGAGTTCCAGGAAAGGCGCAAAGCTACACAGAGAAACCCTGTCTTGAAAAACCATAACTCATCATATTAAGAAAAAAAAAAAAGAGTCTTTGGCTATCAATACCAAAAGAATTAAGTCCACATAAGAACCTGCTCAGAGATGTTCATTTTAACTATACGTGTAACTCCAAGTATTTAGCGGCAACCAAGATGTTCCTGAGTTAGTGAATGAGTAATTAAAGTGCTATACATCCAGAAAATGGAATATTATTTTCTGCTAAAAAGAAATGTGCTTTGACAAATGTAAATGCATGTCATTAAGTGAAAGAAGATAGTCTGGAATGCTACATAATATCTGATTCTAACTGAAACATTCTGGAAAAGGGAAAACAATGAAACTCAAAAAATCAGTGATTGATTGGCAGAGGTCAGGGCAGCAGGGATGAAAAAGTGAAGGACTTGGAGGACAGTGAGAATATTGTGTAAAATACAATAATAACTGGCATCGTTGTTCTGGTTCAACCCCAGACAGACCATGTGCAGCATTGAGGTTGTCCTGGTCCTGATGTGATCTGCTGATGTTAGGTGCTGATGCAGTTTCAGTATGGATTTCTCAGATGTAACTAAGGTACCATTCTGGTAGGGATGTAGGTGATGGGGAGGCCAGTCTGAGATCTGAGGGTAAGTAGGAAACCTTTGTGTCCAACTTTTAATTTTGCTGTAAATAAAAAACTGCTCTGGGATGGGGTGGGGTGGGGTGGGGTGGGGTGGGGAAGAGTCCTTTTAAAACAAATTCTGGAAGTGATCTCCTTAGACGTTTGGAAAATCTCAAAGCTTCCAAGGCTGTATATGTTACTTGTGCACATGCTTCCAGGGCTGACCTCTGGGTGTTGAAAACCACTCAGCATCCTCCTGGAGGGAGGAAAGGGAGGGGGATGTGATGTATTTATTATAATCTCAGAAAGTAAAAAGTAATTTAAAAAACGTTCAAAGCCATCTTTTTCTTCAATGAATCCTTC